>MU743312.1:382309-404766 GCA_026770625.1 Nicotiana glauca
CAGATTGCAATTCGTTTTTCCAGTGTAAATTGACTGTATACAGAGTGTATACAGAGTGTATATTAAATGTATAAAGAGTGTATATTTAGTGTATCTCGAGTGTTTTTTTCGGTGTGTATCTTTCTCTCCAACTGCTGCTCTATTTATAGCTGTTAGTTGAGAGAAATCCGTCCCCCTCCATGGTGGAACAAGCATTAGGCTATCATGGAGGAAGCACTTAACATTGTAGAATGAGCACTTGCTCATGGAGCACTAGGCGGCTGTTAAGACAATACACGGATTGGAAAACATCCGTTACAAACACGGATTATATCACGTTAATATTCACTATTAACAAATAAATTTGGTCTAAAAAATTAATCAATCGACCCTTTGACCAAATCCAAATCCAAATCCAAAGCCGAAGCCGAAGCCGAAGCCGTAGCCGAAGTCGAGCCGAGCCGAGCGAGCGACGACGACAACGATGCGAGACTTGCCTTCTTCCTAACTCTTTAAGAGCTACATGAAGTGCATTTGTATATAAACCCACCAAAATTTTTATCCTCTACCAATGTGGGATAATGCCTCATTAAAAAGAAAAGGAAAACTTAAAATTTTACTCAAAATTTTATTTTCCCTCCATTTCCCATTCACTCTCATTTTAAGACTATTTCATTTTATACAAAAACTCAACAATTTCCTTGTCTCAGAGTATGGATTAGAGTAATTCCGAGTATGGATAAGAGACTCCTGCATTTTTCCATCAGAACACGATCAGAGTGACTTTCAATGACATTATCCGCCAGAGTTAGCAACATTAAGGCATAGCTTGAGTCGGTTTCGATCATAACCTTCTTCAAGTTGTAGTTTTTTGCTAGAGTTAGCCCGCCATATGTGGCCCACAACTCTGGTGTGATACTTGATGTCGTTTTCATGCTAAGTCGGCCGTAGAATACGCCTATCCATCTTTGTCATGATCCTAGTTCGCTCTCCGTGAACTATCGTGACGGTACCTAGTCTTTACGACTAGGTAAGCGAAATTAAGTGCAGAAAAAGAGGCAACAGAATAAAACTAGCCAAAAACTCCAGAATAACATAATGAAATACTTAAGATGCCGCTCGACATATACAATACAAAACTCTCAAACTGAAACTACATTTCCCAAAATCCGGAATCTCATGAAATCACAAGCTGTGGAATAACCACGAAGTGTTCTAACTCCAGAGTGTCTAAACAAAAGAAGAAATACAGAAGGCCTAGAACTAAAAGAAAGAATAGATAGGGATGCATTGGTTTACGAACGCAGCGGATATACCTCAAAGTCTCTAGAGATTGCCTTGCCTCATTAACGATATGGCTGAGTTGATGTACCTGGATCTGCACACAGAAAATATGTGCAAGAAAGGGCATGAGTACACCACAGCGGTACCCAGTAAGTGCCAAGCCTAACTAGGTCAGGTAGTGATGAGGAAGGTCAGGGCCCTACCGGTTATCAATATATAAGACAAAGAAAGACAGTGTAAGGTGCAACAATATAATCAAAACAATATCAGTAAATGAGAAGAAATCACAGACAATATACACTTAGTACACAGAAACATCGACAGGGGATCTCCCGTGATCCCGTCCCGTAGTCCAAAACGTAAATACTCGGGGATCTCTCAGTATCCTCAATATATGTGCTAGGGATCTCTCGCTATCCCGAGGATCTCTTGCTATCTCAATGTATGTGCCGAGGATCTCTTGGTATCCTCAATGTATGTGATGGAGATCTCTCGGTATCTCGAGGATCTCTTGGTGTCCTCAATGTATATGCTAGGGATCTCTCAATATCCCGCACTACAGTCCAAATCAATATATGTTCAGGGGATCTCCCGTACACTCATCCGTTGTCCCAAAATAAAATTATAACAATCTCAAGTAAAGAATCCACAATTTCATTCAAGTCGGTACCCAAAAAAAACAGAAATTTTTATTCTAACATGATGCATAGAATTCACGTAAACAGTTTAAGCAGATGGGACAGTTAATCCACTTAAGCATGCTTCCTTATACTACACAATAGGCTTAAACTGCAAATAATATTCAAGAAGAAAGAAACACAACTAATTTACTTAATGAAAAACGGATTTTCAACAATTAGCACGTGTACACACTCGTCACCTCACATACACGGCATTCAAATAACAACAACACCTAATCCTAGGGGGAATGTCCTCCACACAAGGTTAGATAAGCCACTTACCTCGAACCAGCTTAATCAAATCTATACCACGTTCTTGCCACGAGTATCCGACTCCAAATGCCCAAATCTATTCAAAGTAATTGCATGATGTAAATAACACTTCAAGCAACTAATTCAACTAATTAATTATAAGCTAATACGTAAAATTAGGAAAAATAACCAAAACGTCCCCTGAGCCCACGTCTCAGAATCGGGTAAAATTTACAAATTTAGAATCCTCATACTCTCACGGGTTCATTTATACCAAAATTATTCCAATCCGACATAAAAAGTCTAGATCAAAACCCCAAAATTAAGCCTAAGAACTTTCCTCCACTTTTTCTCAATTTTCATCCCAAACCCGAAATTAAATGACAAAATCTAAGATTAGATTACAGGAATACAACTAGAAAGGGATTAGAAATCGTTACCCACTGATTTCCTCTTCAAAATCCTTCCAAAATCCCTCTCACCCGAGCTCCAAATCGATTTTCTAACTTTTGATTTCAAACCCTCGAAATGTCTTATTTCTGCCCAGCAAATCAGCTTATGCGGCCATGGGACCGCACCTGTGGTCCTGCTTTTGCGGAACCAAAGCCGCACCTGCGACAATTCATTAAACAACAAATTTCCTCACCTGCGATCTCCTTTGCGCAGATGCGGTGCCGCTTCTTCGGTGCTTGGGCGGCATCTATTATTATGTGGACATATATTACCTGTTAATTTATTTTATATATGAACCTACTACGTAAACAATGTTTAATTTTATTAAGCAGATTTGACTTACTATTTTCCACTTGATTTTAGTGGTGAGCGATTATCAAAAATTTATATATAAGCTTACCTCGGTCAGCTCTTTCAAGAAGAAAAAGCCTTTTAATTTATTATCAACAAACTTATGCTCTTTGCTTCATAATTTTCACTCATTTTTATTGCTTTTCCACAAGACAAAAAAAAATTCTCTCTTGACCTCTTTGCTCAACAAGTCCTTCCATTTATTTTTGTGATATTAGCTTTATGTTTGTGTTTGGCTTTTAAAAACATGATGCCACATCCAGAAGTGCTAGCTGGACTCACAATTTGAGTTAAAGATTGCATCAGAGACAAAACAAAAGTTTTAAGGTATAGTGCTCTTTCTAGATTGGAATTTCTTGTTTTTTGTTTAAGATAGTCTTGGCTTGATAGATAAATTGCATAGTAATTAATAGCGCGGGTTAGCCCCTTTTCGACCATACTGAAGCGGACCAATGTTAGGAATAGAGGGGTCACCGGACCTCGTTAACTTCGGCAAATTTTTTAGATATATATATGTGTATGTATATTAAAAATGGTCATATATTTTACTTGGAACCCTTAAGCTCAAAGCTATGTGAGCGCACTGGTTGAGTTACTATGTAGTTCGCTCATGTGCCCCCGCCATCCTAAAGTCCTAGTTCCACCTCTGTGATTGTATATTCGAAAATAGTCTCCGTCATGGAGTTTTATATTTTACAGGTAGACTCCTGCCAATATCCTGAAATTTCGCATGTGGAATTTAAAATTTATCGAAGAAATGTTTTCAGAAAAATAAGTCATCTTCTGGGTATTTAGTTGTAAGAAAGTATGTTGTAGGGAAAATATTTTCCACCAAAAGGGTTACGACCACCTCAAACTCTTAATTCCATTTTACTATTCTAGCTAACTTATACATTCTCATCGATTTTTAATAAATATTTTAAAAAATATATATTTTCTCTCTGATCAAATATTAAAAAATATTTTTCAGGAAAATAAGTCAAAAGAAAAAAAAAATATATTCTCAAAAAGGTTTTCCGTCGTACCAACTGAAAATTATGAACTTCTCAAGGGAAAGAACCATCCATTTTGAGCTTGCTCAAACGGATGCTCAAACTGATCTTGACTTTATAAATTGTCAGCTTCTATCTTTCTGTAAGGAATCTGGCACTTTTCATGACTGTTTTGTCCATTGTACCAAACATTTATTTGCCAACATTTGCTGTGTTTTAACTATTTTTTTTTTGTTCATGTTTTAACTAGTTTATTTACACCTATAGTATTTCCTCTATCTATATTCTTTCCGTATTTCACTTGAACTCAGCTTCGGACTCTTTATAGTTTATAAAAATGTCCTTTTATTTCTTCTTTGTCTATTTTTGCAACGCTACATAGGCAGTTGCACCTAATACGTTGCAGGTTCAATTGAACCCAATATTTCTGACACGAATCACATATATGTGGAACTTCACAAAAACCTCTAAGAAAGACTGAACTCTAAACACATAATTTCAAAAGTACAATTAATTCAGTCCTAAGAAAAAAATTGGACCTATAGAGTTTAAATGTTGGATCCGCCTATGTACTAACTGCTAGTTTCTTGATTAATTCTAGGGGAAATTTGGAGATTTTGTGACCAAAATGGAGGCAAATGAAGCAGGGGAGTCATTTTTCACAACAAAACTATTTGGTCAAGAAACAAAGAGAACATGCGAAAGAATTTGGAGATGCTTAAAGAAATATGAAGTCACAAGCATTGGTATATATGGAGTTAAAGGAGTTGGAAAAACAACCTTAGCCATTGGATTGGATCTTTTAGAGGAAGAGGGCGATCGCACTACACGAATCATTCAAAGGGAAAAAGGATTTTGTTCTAATATTGGATGATGTATTAGAAGATATACCTTAAAAGATGTTGGGAAATCCTTTAAAAGTTCAAGGGGGAGGGTTGATAGTAACAAGGCAACTAAGTCTATGATAAGTAGTCATTCCTCAAAAAGTAGAAGGAATGGCTAAGTCTATGGTAAATAATTGTGGTGGCCTTCCACTTAGGATCATTACAATAGCAAAAAAACTAAACGAGTTGGAATTGGATGGTGTTAATCAATGGAAAAAGGCCTTGGAAAATATTATTCAAGAATCTTTAAAAGGGGAAAACAATGATGTTATACAAATGTTGCTATATAGTTTTAATTGTTTGAAGGAACAGAACTTACAACAATGTTTCTTGTATTGTTGTTTGTATCCAGAAGATGAGAAAATTTCAAAGGATCAATTGGTAAATAGATTCATTTTAGAGGGGCTAATCGATACAAAAGAGACTTGCGAGGCAGAGTTTGAAGAGTGCTATGAAATATTGAACAGATTGGAAAGTGTTTGTTTGTTGTAGAGTCAAGAGTGCCATCGATAACAAAGGTAATCAATGTGTGAAATTGCACAATTTGATTAGAGACATGGCAACGAGGATCACTTATGAAAATCCTATGTTTATGGTAAAAGCTGGACTTCAACTCAATGATGCACCAAAGGAAGATGAACGGCTGGAAAATTTGGACAAGGTATTTTGTTAGAAACTTTATAGACTTGAACTTAAATATAAAGAAATAATAATAGTATGTTATTTGTTGTTATTAGAGGTCACGGGTGTGAGCCGTTAAAACAGTCTCTTGTAGAAATGCAGGGTAAAACTGCACACAATAGACCCTTGTGGTCCAGCCCTTCCCCGTACCCTATGCATAGCGGGAGCTTAGTATACCGGGCTGCCCTTTTTTTCCCTAAATTAAAAGTAATTTGTGAAGGTTAAAGTTGAATCGGCCTAAGACACCTCATAAAGTATGTGCTTTTATGTAAATAACGAAACACTGCACAATTATAAATAGGGTTATGGTCTCCAAACCAGACATATGATTATGAATTCATTCGCCTTGGTTTGAAAGATCAATAACTACATGACTGAATAATTTTATTAATACTCATGATTCACGTACACTTCTGCATTTAGTTTATATTCTTAATGTTATATGATAGATCTTAAGGACAGTAATCTTCGTCGTCTAATATTTAGTTTCTAACAAGTATCTCTAATGAGGAACAAGATAGCTAAAATTCCAGCAGGAACATCAGCTAAGTGTCCTAAGCTAACTACCTTAATGTTGCAACAGAATTATCACTTATGGAAAATTTCAGATTGTTTTTCCGAGCACATGAAGGCGTTACGTGTTCTTGATTTAAGTCACACTTGCATTGAGAAGTTGCCTGATTCTGTATCAGACTTGGAAAATCTCACTGCTCTCTTGCTTGCATTTTGTTGGAACCTAAGATCAAAGGCAACTTTAGAAAAACTCGAGGCATTACAGGAATTGGACTTGAGTCTCACCGCGATTCAAACTATGCCCGAAGCCCTTGAGACTTTGTTCAACCTCAATTGCCTGAATTTGCA
Source organism: Nicotiana glauca (assembly GCA_026770625.1). NCBI lineage: Eukaryota > Viridiplantae > Streptophyta > Magnoliopsida > Solanales > Solanaceae > Nicotiana > Nicotiana glauca. The sequence goes on from MU743312.1 coordinate 388,727, forward strand.
TACAATGCGTTGGCTCGAGAAGATACCAATAGGGATATTGCCTCAAATCTCCTCTCTCCAGCGCCTTCTGTTATTGCATCACATAGACGTACACGGTGATGAACTAGAGGAGCTAAAAGAGTTGGAATAATTTCAAGGTAGGTTCTCTAATGTTCAAGACTTCAACCAATTCATTAAAGCTCACGAAAATGAAGGATGCCTTAGGTTTTATAGAATTTTAGTAGGTCAATATGATGGCTTAGGACCAATGACACAAATCCAATTCAATCATAACAGATTTTTCGATAAATTAGTCAAGTGTTACGGACTTGAAAAAGAAGATGAAGTGCTATTGCTTCCACAGGACATCGAGCACTTGAAAATTAGTCAAGTGTTACGAACTTGGAAAAGAAGATGAAGTGTTATTGCTTCCACGGGACATCGAGCACTTGAAAATTGAGAGCTGCAATAACTTCAGTGGCTGTCTTTCAAATTGTTTGCCGTGTCTTTATGATTCTAAAGATTTAAAGTACTTCAAAATTCGTTGGTGCAACAAACTAGAGTACCTTATGAGGATAGAAGAGGGACAAGAATCCATCTTATTTCACTCTCTCGAGCATCTTGATCTCCTCGAATTGCATAGTTTCATTGGAATTTTTGATGAGTGGGAAACAATTTTAAGAGATTCAGTTTCACTAGCTGGTATCTTTTCTTGACTTAGAATGATACGAATCGAGAGATGTCACAATATCATGAAGCTATTTCCAATTGATTTGTGCTCAAACCCGCACAATCTTGAGAGAATATTTGTACTCTCTTGTAGTCCTTCCTAAATTGACAAGAATATACTTGTGGTCTTGGCCTGAATTGAAAAGCATATGCAATGGAAAAATGGTTTGCAATTCAATCAAGAAAGTGTCATTAAAGGAATGTGGTAAGTTAAGGCAATTGCCTTTCTTTACTTCCCCTGAAGAGGGAGATGAGAAATTTACCATTCCTTCAACTCTAAAAGAAATTGCTATACGATCAAGTGGTAAAGAATGGTGGGAATCATTGGAATGGGATAATCCAAACACCAGAAATGAGCTTCAGCACTTTGTTAACTATTGGTAAGAATTGTGTTCTTGATGGCAGTTTGGGATCGAGATGGTCTGCCGCACCTATAAGTTATTCTGTTGGATTAACTTTGGACAACTTTATATTGATGAATATGGACGCGTAATACACATACTACTACTTGATATCAAGTTAGGATTTTTCAAGAGCCGTATTTAGGAACTTTATATTGCTCTATTGGTTGTTTTGGGTTTGCAGTTCTTTAGCCAATTAAGTTTGCCAAGAAGCATTAGTAGATGCCAAGAACCTTCCATGAATATCTTTGGTGTATGAGCGGCTGAATATAGAAGAAAACCTATGTGTATGCCAAGAACCTTTCATGAATATCTTTAGTGTATGAGCTACTTTTGTTTACAGCGGCTGAATATAGAAGAAAACCTATGTGTATGCCAAGAACCTTTCATGAATATCTTTTGGATTAACTTTGGTCTGCCGCACCTATAAATTATTATGTTGGATTTACTTTGGACCTCTATGTATTCACCGCACAACTTCTGATTCTGCTCCTTTTATTATTTCCTGTCCTTCTCGTCTCTAAGTCCAAGGTAAAGTATAATGAATTAATTAATGCAAATGAGCAAAGAAAATGTCAGAAAAAATAGACAAGAATAAAGATGACTCGTAATGATCTTCGTCATTCAAAAAATATATTTCAAATTATTAAATTCTTTTTGATTTTTACAAATGTTACAACTTCACAATATTTTTGTCCTAGGCTTCTCATTAGGTTACATGCTTCGGATACCTAGCATATGCTACGTGAGCCATATCTGCAAGTATCAATTGCTGCATAGAATGTGGTGGGCGATGCAATATTACCAAGTCTTCTTTCTGCGTTCTTCCCAACTTCGCCAAATGATCAGCACAATTATTTCCTTGTCTCAGAGTATGGATTAGAGTAATTCCAAGTTTGGATATGAGATTCCTGCATTCTTCCATCAGAACACGATCGGGGTGACTTTCAGTGACATTATCCGCCACGGTTAGCAACATTAAGGCATCGCTTGAGTCGGTTTCGATAAGAACCTTCTTCAAGTTGTAGTTTTTTGCAAGAGTCAGCCCGCCATGTATGGCCCACAACTCCGGTGTGATACTTGATGTCGCTTTCACGCTAAGTCGGCCGTAGAATCCACCTATCCATCTTCCTTTGTCATCTCGTGCAATACCTCCGAACCCTGCTAGTCCTGAATTAGGCATAAAACTGCCATCTGTATTTATCTTGATATATCCCTGAGGAGGAAACGACCAACTTATGTAGATAGGTGCATCGCGCTGTTTGATTGATGATTGTACGTGACAAACTCGAGCATTATTTTGGATAAAAGGAAAATGGATGCTTTGTTCGTGAGAATAAGGCAAGTAAACTGCCATGGCTATTCACACACTTAGTTATTGGGATTTGGCTACTAAAACTCTGATGGAAATGAAAACTAGGAAGGAAACCAAAAGCAGAAGTTTTGATAGGTTTTAAATGACTACGAAGTAGGTTATTTATAGTTATTTATTTAACATAAACCTAGTTGGACTAGGATTTTCCGTATTTTCCTAATTCTAGTTTGAGAAGGTTTAGGAAAGTGAAAATAGGTTTTCTAAATGAGAAGAAAAATAAAGAAAAAAACTAAAGTGATCATTTAGAATAATTTAGAAACAACGTAAGCTATTATTTCGGTTTGTAAAAAGTCCTTTTCCTAAACTAACTTGGACTGGTTTGGAAATTATCCTTCTCCTTCCTAAACTTGGATTCTATATTGGAAATCATTACATTAAATTGAGAATATCATCATTATGAAAGGAAAATTTGAAACATCTTAATTCCCAAAATCCTGCTTTTAACATATAGCGTCATGTTCTTAATTTTTTAGGGAAGACTTTATTTACAAATGACCACAAGAAGTTAAGCGTTAATTATGATTTGTCACAAATGGATACACCCTTAAGCATGTTTATAAGGTGCAAAAGGGAAATTAAAATAAGGCATTTCAACTAATATTGGGATTTTGATATTTCACCTGCACTCCAAATGTACCCAAGATTCTTCTGGATCGGTGAATAAGTTAAGCATGTTTTCTTTTGCCCGTATTACGTATAGTAAATAAATATATTTAGTAATTCTCATTTATTAATTTTTAGAATAATAGATATGGTTCACTTATTATTTTTATTACCTTATTTTTACTTTATTCCAATGTTTGAAATGAGTATTTTGATTTTCTTGTGTGCTTGATAATTATTCTACAGAATTAATTGATGATTGTAACTTATTTGGGCACAATAGTAAAACAACTTAGGCATCAATAATGAGATATACTTCAACAATTTTTTCTTTAATCGCCCATTTGATTTAATAAGAACTGAATTAACAATAATTAAGGAATTAAATTCACTACTTTTTATTCTTTAAAAAATTAAAATAAATGAAATGTCATGACTATTGGTGAAAAATCCATGGTATTTTCATGAATTTTCACCCGTAAAATTTGAACTTCATGACATCGGCTATGTTTCAATTACATGGACCGAAAAGTGGGTATTTGTAATTTAGGAGAAGTTACATAATATATCCATTTGTAAAACTCACTTTCTAAACATTGTTTGCAATAAATTTGTGCTGAAAAATAAAACTGCAATCACAAACAATTATAAAGAAAAAAGGATTTTATTGATAAACATTGTAGGTTACAACTCTGTTTATCCCTTGATTCTTTCCTCCGATTTATTCTACGTGATTCGAGGGCCTTAGCGGCGTATTTTTCGAACGTAGGACTTTAAGCAAGACATATTTGACATGTCTTTAATCTCTTAATGAATATCCCAAGAGTTTTATGGAATTTCGGAGATGTCATATTTGATCTTTTTGTGCATATTTCAAGAGTTTATAAAATTGCTGAGATCCTCTTTGAAGGACATATGTAGCCCTTTTTAGAGGTATGACTTAGGTTTGGGTGGAGTATCCACCAAGTAACCCTGATAGACTCCTAATATTTCAAGAGTTGTCTTGAATTTAGGATTTATCTTGATCAGCTAAAATTTCAGTGTCTACAAACATATCTAAATTTTAAAATTACATCAAATATCCCAAATATTACACACTATCTCGAAATCTTTTTATATATTCTGAAACATATCACAATATTCTACTTCGGAATACCATTCAAACCTAACTTACCACAAGATTCTAATGAACAATATAATATCCAAACCAAATATACCACATTATTGTTACATTATTCAAATAAAATATGTATAATTCTAATTTGAAATACAATATTGAAATTAAACATTCACAGTATTCTAACTTGGAGTACAATATCGTAACGGAACATACCATAATATTGTAAGTTATAATATAGTATTCAAACCAAACATATTATAATATTCTAATTTGGAATACATAGTATTCTATTTTGGAATACAGTAGGTATACATGATAACATAAATTTATGAAATAGGTATACATGGTAAAATAAATTTATAAAGTAGGTATACAAAATAAAATAAATATTTTAATTATATATGATGTTAACTGGTATTTTCAATAGGCATACCACGTAGATTATCTTAAATTTTATCCCAATCAACAAAATCAGGTCCATTTCGATCACATGAAAAAAAGGACACATTGCACTACTACATGTAAAATATGAAATCTTACAAGTGGGGTCAGGGGGGGGAGGGGGGAGGATAGTATATATGCATACTTTATTCTTACCTTGTGAAAGTAGAGAGATTGTTTCATATAAATGCTTGGTACATTGCACTACTACACTTAAAGAAGAAATTGATTAAGAAAATATACAAAAATATCACACTTAGAACTCAAACTTGTGAGTTAAAGTAATTGAAGATTGCACTACTTCTTTATCAAATTCGATTGCACCACTACCTTATCAAATTCTCCAAAAACAAAAAATACAAAAATTAAAGCAACCATTAATACTTCTCACTAAGCCAAGTGGGGGATATATATATATAATAAAAGAAAACACCCATCATGTATATATTTTTATCTATAAATTCAATGCAGTGCAATGTTGCAGTATGTGAGTGTGTTATACAGGTTTGAGGTCTCATTTTGGCCAGTAGTTATCTTTTCAGATTACTAATTAGGTTTTTCACCCAACAAAAGAACACACAGATGACTAATATAAGTTTTTGTATGGTAATTGGCATGCTTATTGTTTATTTCTTGGCCTGAAGGGGATATATTAATTTGTTGTTTGATGCAGGTTGTTTGAGTTATATGGTCATGAAGATAATATAAAATTTGTAAGTCAGGAGTTTCCTCTCGAAGATGTTAGTCCACAAAAATGCATGGCCTTTAGTGTTGATGGTTCCAAATTAGCCACTGGCGGAGTTGTGAGCAATTTGAGAAAGATTATTTCTCTTATACTGATGTTCAAAGAATGTTATCTTCTTGTTCTAACTTTCTATCCCTTTGAATCTTAAAGGATGGAAATTTCAGACTTTTTGAGTGGCCTACCTTGCGCATTATTGTAGATGAACCTAAAGCTCACAAGTCATTCAGAGACATGGATTTCAGGTATTATTAGCTCTACTCAGATTATAGTTGTGCATAATCCTCAGTTATTTATGATCAGTTAGAATTTTATCGTGTGATGATCCGGCCCGTCATCACGTGAGTTACCTCCCCATTTCCCCCATATTATGCTTCACTATGATTCAATATCAGTATTTGAGTTGGTTGAATAGAATCAGATTGGTTTTAGTTGGAAATGAGACACTTAGTCTCTTAAAGAGGAGCTTGTTTTGAAAGTTAATTGAAAGTTGACTATTTAGTTAGAGGGCTCGGATGGGAATTCTGATGATTCGTTTAGCTTCGGGGGATTATTTGTGACTTAGAAGCGCAATCAGAATTCAATTTGGAGGTCCAGTATTGAATTAGGCTTGAATTGACTAAGTTTAAATTTTGGCGAATTCCGGTGGGTAGGTGAGATTTTGATCTGAGGGTCGGAATGAAATTTCGGGAGTTGCAGTAGCTCTGTTAGGTGATTTTGGATATGTCTGCAAATTTACAGGTCATTCGGACATCGTTTGGTCGGGTTTTTGATTGAATGCGCATTGCGGAAGTTTTGATGAAAACTAGGATGTATTTATTGGTTTTAGCGTTGCAGGTCTGAAACTTCTGCCTTCTGCCTTCTGTTGTTTCCGCATCTGCGGAAAAGGAGCCGTAGAAGCAGTTTCACAGATGCGGTAGGATGGCCGCATAAGCGGTCAGGCGTGGCCCAGGGCAATTCCGCATAAGCAGACTAAGGGGTCGCTTCAACGGTTCCGCTTAAGCGGATAATACACCGCAGAAGCGGTCTATGGAGGACCGCAAAAGTGGATGCTGAGTCGCATAAGCGGACCCACGAATTTTTAAGTATGACCACATAAGCGGTCAATATGTCGCATAAGCGGTACCGCATGTGTGGTTAAATGACCGCAGAAGCGGAAATCGAGTCTGTGTTTAATGAACAGCGTTCGCGAATTTCAGAAGTTAAGAAAATATTTGGGACTTGGACTAGGGTTGTTCTTGGGCGATTTTGAGGAGAAATCGAAGGAGCTTCATCAGGTAAGAACTATTAGCCTCGAAATATGTTATTTTGGTGTAAAAACGTTGATTAATCACTCAATTTCAAGGATTTAAAGGTTAAAAATGGAGGTTAGGGTTTGAAAACTCAAGAGAGTTTAAATATGAGTTTGGAGGGGAAAACGAACTCCAATTTTTGTAAATTTAATATGTATAGACTCGTGGAGAGACGAGGAATCCACTGGTGTAAATTTCGGAATTTTTCGAGAAGTGGGCCCGGGGCTCGGGTTTTGCAAACTTCGTGATTTTTAGTATTTTTTGAGTAATTTCGATTGGGTTATGTTTCTTTAGCATATAGGAATGTATTCATTGTGGTTTTGACTAGATTCGACGCGTGAGGAGGTTGATTTAAGAGGAAAGGGCATTGCGGACTAGTCTACGGCCGGTTTGAGGTGAGTAATAGATGTAGATGATGACCTGAGGGTTTGAAACCCCGGTATCTCACATTATGACGCTGTATTGAGGCGAGACACGTACTCTATGGTAAGTGCGGGGTCGTTTGTGGACGGAACTATGGCTTAGTCCGTCCGAGTGATGTCTATACTGTGTTATTGACTAGAAATTGGCTGGTAAACATCCTACTTAGATTGTTATGAACATATTTCGGTTGCGTGCCAACTATTTGGATCCCTTAGGGATTATTATCACTGTTGCCATGAAATTGAGCGTGTTTTAATGATATCAGTCCTGAGTTAAATACTGTCTAGAAATTATTAGCAATCTTCTAAGGTTTTAATCACTTAAACTAAAATACCTGTTAAATGGAACTGAAAATGGTAAACTTGATTGTGCCCGAGTGGCTTGCATGCATATATATCTGGACTGATCGTGGACCGGGCTGCACGCCGCAACGAATACTATTATGTCATTGCGCTTGGGCTGTAGGAGTTCCTCCGGAGTCTGAACCCCCACAGTGAGCGTGGGTACCCAATGGATCGGGCTGTACGCTGCAGCGGTCATGTGCATTGCATTGCATTCATGCATTGATATCTATTTGTTTATCTGTCGTTGATTATTGTTGTTTCATTGTTTAATGTGCTAAGTGGTTAGTTTCAGCTTTACATCGTGGTATTTCGGGATTTCTTACTTTCAGCCATTATATATGTCTATTACCACTGAGTTGAAAGTACTCACTTTACTCCCTGCACCATGTGTGACGATTCAGGTGTTCCGGAGACTTAGCTGAGCAGTCGCTGTCTTCCTGAGTTTTATCAGAGTTGTCGAGGTAGCTGCCTGACGTTCGCAGGACCCGACTTCTCCCCTTTTATTCAGTCTTATTTCCGCATTCTAGACTTATGTTTCGAATATTTGTTACTCAGTTATTTAGAGGTTCTAGACTCGTGACCCCAAATTCTGTTGGGAGTGTTTCGTCAGATATTTTAGTCTGTTCTGTATTGTTTTTATTATAAACATCGGCTTATTATTTTTAAACTGTTAAATTTCCTTAAATTGCCGGTAATAAGTTATCAGGTTGTGTTCGTGAGTGATAATTGGTCAGGCTTGCCTAGCTATATGGTTTGGCGCCATCACGACCGGGATTGGGGTCGTGACAAGTTGGTATCAGAGCCTATGTTACTAGGCCTCACGAGTCATGAGCCGGTTAGTAGAGTCTCGCGGATCGGTACGTAGACGTCCGTATCTATCTCGGGAGGCTACAGAACTTTTAGGAAATACTTCACTTTCTTGAAATTCTTGTCGTGCGATTTTGTTGGTCCAAGAACTAAATTTCTACATTCTATTCTCTCGCAGATGGCGAGAACCCGTGCTACCGGATATGGCGGACGACCACCTTTGGCACCCGCTAGGGGCCGTGGTCGTGATCGTGGTCGTGATCGTGGTCGAGGCAAACCAGTGAGGGAAGCACCTGCAGACCCACCAGCTGCCCAGGTTCAGGACCAGCCTCCAGTTGTAGATACTCCAGAGCACCTGTTCAGGCACCGGCAGTGCCCATTGTGATTCCTGGTCTTCAGGAGGCTTTGGCTCAGATCTTATCCGCCTGCACTGGCCTAGCTCAGCCATATCAGCCACTACTGCAGCAACTAGTTCTCAGACCGGGGGTGGTCAGCAGACCCCCGCTGCTCACCCACCCGAGCAGGGTGTCCAGGAATTTCAGACACCGGGAGTTGCCCCAGTTACACCAGTTGCCCCAGTTGCGCCAGTCGCACCAGCTCCAGATTTTGTGGTTCCGGCTATGCCAGATGACGAGCAGCGTCGACTGGAGAGGTTCGGCAGGCTCCGGCCTCTAACGTTCAGTGGTACAGAGGGCGAGGATGCCCAGGGATTTCTGGACAAATGTCAGCGTATGCTTTGCACTGTAGGGATATAGGAGTCGAGTGGAGTAGCTTTTACTACTTTCTAGTTCTCAGGGCCTGCATTTACTTGGTGGGAGGAGTTTGAGAGGCGTAGGCCTGTTGGAGTAGCGCCCCTTACTTGGCAGCAGTTCTCCGCTCTCTTTCTGGAGAAGTATGTACCGTAGTCTCGTAGGGAGAAGATGCGTTGTCAGTTTGAGTGGTTGGTTTAGGGGGACATGACTATGACCCAGTATGAGTTGAGGTTTACGCAGCTAGCTCGGCATGCTACTTGGATGATCCCGACTGATCGGGAGAGGATTAGGAGGTTCGTGGATGGCCTCAACTATCCCATTCGTATTTTGATAACTAGAGAGAGGGTTATGGCCACCTCGTTTGAGGAGGTAGTTGATATGGCTCGTTAGATTGAGATAGATCGTCATCGGGAGCGTGAGGAGAAGGAGGCAAAGAGGCCTCAAGGTTTAGTTAGCTTCAGCGATGCTCCGTCTAGGGGCCAGTTCCAGCACAACAGAGGTCGTTCCTTCAGACCTCCTCAGTCAGGTCGCACAGAGTCCAGTGGGGCTTCTTCAGGCCGTGGTCACCAGGGTTATCAGCAGGGCCAGTCTTCACTTAGCGCCCTTCCAGCTCAGAGTACTAATCCTGCTTCTTCAGCCCAGGGTTCATCTGTAGCGAGGGGTTCCCTTCAGTCCCCTTCTCCAGCTCCAGGTCATTGCTACGAGTGCAGTGAATTGGGTCATATGAGGAGACAGTGTCCTCGGCTCCGTGGTAGACAGTCCCAGCAGAGTGATCAGCCCTTATCTTCTGCTCCTGTTTCTTCAGCACCCACCCAGTTAGCTAAGAGTAGGGGCCAGGTAGCTAGAGGTTGCCCCAGGGGTGAAGACCGGATTGGCGGTGGTCAGGCTCGATTCTATGCTTTTCCAGATAGGAGGGACGCCATTGCATCAGATGCCGTCATCACAGGTATTATCTCAGTCTGCCACAGGGATGCTTCTATCTTATTTGATCCCGGATCTACCTATTCCTATGTATCTTCATATTTTTCTCATCATCTGTGTACGACCCGTGGTTGTCATGCCTTGCCTGTGCATGTATCTACCCCGGTGGGCGATATTATTATTGTGGATCACGTATATCGATTTTGTCTTGTTACTATTGGGGGTCTGGAGACCCGAGTTGATTTGTTGTTGTTGGGTATGGTAGAATTTGATGTGATTCTAGGTATGGATTGGCTATCTCCATACCATTCTATTCTGGACTGTCATGCCAAGACAGTTACGTTGGCCATTCCGAGTATTCCAAGGATTGAGTGGCGAGGTTCGACCGATTATGTTCCCAGCAGGGTGATTTCCTTCTTAAAGGCACAACAGATGGATGGGAAATGATGCTTATCATATTTAGCATTTGTGAGAGATGTTGGAGCTGAAACGCCTAGTATTGATTCAGTGCCCGTTATGAGAGAGTTTCCAGATATGTTTCCAGCAGACCTGCCGGACATGCCGCCAGACATGCCGCCGGACATGCCGCCGGACATGGACATTAATTTCGGTATTGATCTGGTGCCGGGCACTCAGCCCATCTCTATTCCTCCCTATCGTATGGCACCAGCAGAGCTAAAGGAGTTGAAGGAGCAACTTCAGGAAATCATAGAAAAGGTGTTCATTTGCCCGAGTGTGTCACCGTGGGGTACACTGGTCTTATTTGTAAAGAAAAAGGATGGCACAATGAGGATGTGCATTGATTACAGACAGTTGAACAAGGTGACAGTGAAGAACAAGTACCCACTACCCCGTATTGAGGATTTGTTTGATCAGCTTCAGGGAGCAAATGTATTCTCTAAGATTGATCTCCGATCAGGTTATCACCAGCTGAAGATTAGGGATTCATATATTATGAAGATGGCCTTCAGGACGAGATATGGGCACTATGAGTTTCTGGTTATGTCATTTGGGCTGACTAATGCCCCAGCCGCATTCATGCACTTGATGAACAATGTATTTCGGCCGTATCTGGATTCATTTTTGATCGTGTTTACTAATGATATTCTGGTGTACTCGCGTAGCCAGGAGGAGAACGCGCAATACTTGAGGGTGGTATTACAGAGATTGAGAGAGGAGAAGCTTTATGCAAAGTTCTCCAAATGTGAGTTTTGGCTCAGTTCCGTGACTTTTCTGGGACACGTGGTGTCCAGTGATGGTATTGAGGTTGACCTAAAGAAGATTGAGGCAGTGCGGAGTTGGCCCAGGCCATCCTCAGCTACTGAGATTCGAAGTTTCCTCAGATTGGCGGATTATTACTGCAGGTTCGTTCAGGGTTTTTCATCTATTGCTTCTCCTTTGACGAAGTTGATGCAGAAGAATGCTCCATTTGTGTGGTTGGATGAGTGCGAGGAGAGCTTCCAGAAGCTCAAGTCAGCTTTGACCACAGCTCCAGTATTAGTATTGCCATCAGCTTCAGGTTCTTACATGGTGTATTGTGATGCTTCGAGAGTTGGTATCGGTTGTGTATTGATGCAGGAGGGTAGAGTTATTGCTTATGCTTTCCGTCAGTTAAAGCCCCATGAGAAGAACTTCCCTGTTCATGACTTAGAGTTGGCTGCTATAGTTCATGCCTTGAAGATTTGGAGGCACTATCTATATGGCATATCTTGTGAGGTGTTCACTGACCATCGCAGTCTTCAGCACTTGTTTAAGCAGAATGATCTTAATTTGAGGCAACAGAGATGGCTTGAGTTACTCAAGGACAATGATATCACCATTTTTGTATCATCCGAGGAAGGCCAATGTAGTGGCCGATGCTTTGAGCTGAAAGGCAATCAGTTTGGGTAGTTTGGCGTACATTCCAGTTGGGGAAAGGCCCTTTGTGGTGGACGTACAGGCCTTGGCAAATCGGATGGTGAGATTAGATATTTCTGAGCCTAGTCGGGTGTTGGCTTGTATGGTTTCCCGATCTTCTTTGTATGACTGCATTAGGGAGCGCCAGTATGATGACCCGCATTTGCTTGTCCTGAAGGACATGGTCTAGCATGATGATGCTAGAGATGTGACTATTGGGGATGATGGTGTGTTGCGGATGCAGGGCCGGATTTGCGTGCCCAATGTGGATGGGCTCCGAGAGTTGATATTAGAGAAGGCCCATAGCTCGCGGTAGTCCATTCATCCGGGTGCCACGAAGATGTACCAGGATTTGAGACAGCATTACTGGTGGAAGAGGATGAAAAATGATATTGTGAGTTATGTGGCTCGGTGTCTCAACTGTCAGCAGGTCAAGTATGAACATCAGAGACCCGGTGGTGTATTGCAACGGATGGATATTACGGAGTGGAAATGGGAGAAGATTAATATGGACTTTGTGAGTGGTCTCCCTCGGACAACGAGGATGTTTGATTCAGTTTGGGTGATTGTGGATTGGCTGACCAAGTCCGCGCACTTTATTCTGTGTGTACCACCTATTCTTCAGAGCGGTTAGCGGAGATTTTTATCAGGGAGATTTTACGGTTGCATGGGGTCCCAGTTTCTATTATATCAGATAGGGATACTCAGTTTACCTCTCAGTTCTGGAGGACTTTTCAGCGAGAGTTGGGTTCACAGGTAGAGTTGAGCACATCGTTTCATCCTCAGACGGACGGGCAGTCCGAGTGTACCATTCAAATATTGGAGGACATGTTGCGTGCATGTGTTATTGACTTTGGAGGTTTTTGGGCTGATTACTTGACTCTTGCAGAGTTTGCTTATAACAACAACTATCAATCCAGCATTCAGATGGCGCCGTATGAGGCCTTATATGGGAGACGGTGTAGATCTCCGGTTGGTTGGTTTGAACCCGGCGAGGCTAGACTATTGGAGACAGAGTTAGTTCAGGATGCCTTAGAGAAGGTGAAAGTGATCCAGGAGAGACTTCGTACAACCCAGTCGCGTCAGATGAGTTATGCAGACCGGAAGGTTCGAGATGTATCTTATGTGGTGGGCGAGAAGGTCTTGTTGAAGGTTTCGCCTATGAAAGGCGTTATGAGGTTTGGAAAGAAAGGGAAGCTGAGTCCACGGTTCATTGGACCTTTTGAGATCCTTAGGAGGATTGGAGAGATGGCCTATATGCTTGCTTTGCCACCCATCTTGTCGGGAGTTCACCCGGTGTTCCATGTTTCTATGCTCTGGAAGTATGTTGGGGACCCGTCTCATGTGTTAGACTTCAGCACGATCCAGTTGGATGAGGACTTGACCTACGATGTGGAGCCAGTGGCTATCTTGGGTCGTCAGGTTTGAAAGTTGAGATCAAAGGACATAGCTTCGGTGAAGGTGCAGTGGAGAGGTCGGCCCGTGGAGGAGGCTACATGGGAGACCGAGCAGGAGATGCGGAGCAGATATCCTCACTTATTTGAGACTCCAGGTACGTTTCTTGACCCGCTTGAGGACGCACGTTTGTTTTAGTTGGGGAGGATGTGACTACCCGGCCCGTCTTCACGTGAGTTAGCGCCTCATTTCCCCTATATTATGCTTCACTATGATTCAATATTAGTATTTGAGTTGGTTGAATAGAATCAGATTGGTTTTAGTTGGAAATGAGACACTTAGTCTCTTAAAGGGGAGCTTATTTTGGAAAGTCAACTGGAAGTTGACTATTTAGTTAGAGGGCTCGGATGGGAATTTTGATGATTCGGTTAGCTTCGGGGGATGATTTGTGACTTAGGAGCGCAATCAGAATTCAATTTGGAGGTCCGGTGTAGAATTAGGCTTGAATTGGCTAAGTTTGAATTTTGGCAAATTCCGTGGGTAGGTGAGATTTTGATCCGAGGGTCAGAATGGAATTCTGGGAGTTGTAGTAGCCCCGTTAGGTGATTTCGAATATGTCTGCAAATTTTTAGGTCATTCGGACATCGCTTGGTCGGGTTTTTAATTGAATGCGCATTGCGGAAGTTTTGATGAAAACTAGGCTTGAATCCGATGTATTTATTGGTTTTAGCGTTGTTTGACGTGTTTTGAGGATTGGAACAAGTTTGAATAAGGTTATAGGATGTGTTGGTGTTTTTGGTTGAGGTCCCGGGGGCCTCGGTGTGATTTCGGGTGGTTAAACGGGAATTTTGGAAGGATGTTGCAGGTCTGAACTTCTGCCTTATGTTGTTTCCGCATCTGCGGAAAAGGAGCCGCAGAAGTGGTTCCACAGATGCGGTGGGATGGCCGCATAAGCGGTCAGGCGTGGCCCAGGGAAATTCCGCATAAGCATACTAAGGGGTCGCTTCAGCAGTTCCGCTTAAGCGGATAATACACCATAGAAGCGGTTGATGGAGGACCGCAAAAGCGGATGCTAAGTCGCATAAGCGGACCCACAAATTTTTAAGTGTGACCGCATAAGCAGTCAATATGTCGCATAAGAGGTACCGCAGGTGCGGTTAAATGACCGCAGAAGCGGAAATCGTGCCTGTGTTTAATGAACAGTGTTCGCGAATTTCAAAAGTTAAGAAAATATTTGGGACTTGGACTAGGGTTGTTCTTGGGCGATTTTGAGGAGAAATCGAAGGAGCTTCATTAGGTAAGAACTATTAGCCTTGGAATATGTTATTTTCGTGTAAAAACATTGATTAATCACTGAATTTCAAGGATTTAAAGGTTAAAAATGGAGGTTAGGGCTTGAAAACTCAAGAGAGTTTAAATATGAGTTTGGAGGGGCAAACGAACTCCGATTTTTGTAAATTTGATATGTATAGACTCGTGGAGAGACGAGGAATCCAGTGGTGTAAATTTTGGAATTTTTCGAGAAGTGGGACCGGGGATCGGGTTTTGCCAACTTCGTGATTTTTAGTATTTTTAGAGTAAATTTGATTGGGTTATGTTTCTTTAGCATATAGTAATGTATTCATTGTGGTTTTGACTAGATTCGACGCGCGAGGAGGTCGATTCAAGAGGAAAGGGCATTGCGGACTAGTCTACGGCCGGCTTGAGGTGAGTAATAGATGTAGATGATGACCTGAGGGTTTGAAACCCCGGTATCTCACATTGTGACGCTGTATTGAGGCGAGACACGTACTCTACGGTGAGTGCGGGGTCGTTTGTGGACGGGACTATGGCTTAGTCCGTCCGAGTGATGTCTATACTGTGTTATTGACTAGAAATTAGCTGGTAAACATCCTACTTGGATTGTTATGAACATATTTGGGCTGCGTGCCAACTATTTGGATCCCTTAGGGATTATTATCACTATTGCCATAAAATTGAGCATGTTTCCATGATATCAGTCCTGAGTTAAATACTGTCTAGAAATGATTAGCAATCTTCTAAGGTTTTAATCACTTAAACTATAATACCTGTTAAATGGAACTGAAAATGGTAAACTTGATTTTGCCCGTGTGGCTTGCATGCATATATAACTGGACTGATTGTGGACCGGGCTGCACATCGCGGCGAATGCTACTATGTCATTGCGCTTGGGCTGTAGGACCCCTCCGGAGTCTGAACCCCCACAGTGAGCGCGGGTACCCAATAGATCGGGCTGTACGCCGCAGCAGTCATGTGCATTGCATTGCATTCATGTATTGATATCTATTTGTTTATTTGTCGTTGATTATTGTTGTTTCATCGTTTAATGTGGTAAGTGGTTAGTTTCAGCTTTGCATTGTTGTATTTCGGGATTTCTTACTTTCAGCCATTATATATGTCTATTACCACTGAGTTGGAAGTACTCACTTTACTCCCTGCACCATGTGTGCAGATTCAGGTGTTCCGGAGACTTAGCTGAGCAGTCGATGTCTTCCTGAGTTTTATCAGAGTTGTCGAGGTAGCTGCCTGACGTTCGCAGAACCCGACTTCTCCCCTTTTATTCAGTCTTATTTCTGCATTCTAGACTTATGTATTTTCGAATATTTGTTACTCCGTTGTTTAGAGGCTTTAGACTCGTGACCCCAGATTCTGTTGGGAGTGTTTCGTCGGATATTCCAGTCTGTTCCGTATTGTTTTTATTATAAACATCGGCTTATTATTTTTAAACTGTTAAATTCTCTTAAATTGTCGGTAATGAGTTATCAGGTTGGGTTCGTGAGTGATAATTGGTCAGGCTTG
>MU743312.1:406533-518080 GCA_026770625.1 Nicotiana glauca
TGGAAGTACTCACTTTACTCCCTGCACCATGTGTGCAGATTCAGGTGTTCCGGAGACTTAGCTGAGCAGTCGATGTCTTCCTGAGTTTTATCAGAGTTGTCGAGGTAGCTGCCTGACGTTCGCAGAACCCGACTTCTCCCCTTTTATTCAGTCTTATTTCTGCATTCTAGACTTATGTATTTTCGAATATTTGTTACTCCGTTGTTTAGAGGCTTTAGACTCGTGACCCCAGATTCTGTTGGGAGTGTTTCGTCGGATATTCCAGTCTGTTCCGTATTGTTTTTATTATAAACATCGGCTTATTATTTTTAAACTGTTAAATTCTCTTAAATTGTCGGTAATGAGTTATCAGGTTGGGTTCGTGAGTGATAATTGGTCAGGCTTGCCTAGCTATATGGTTGGGTGCCATCACGACCGGGATTGGGGTCGTGACATACCGGATATCAATGATAGGTTTTAAGTTTAAGTTTCAATGATGACAATATCATATTATGCTATATTTTCAGGACAAACAAAAAGGAAAGAATGAAGATGCTTAATAAGATTGCTACTGGATTCAAAATAAAGGAAGAATAAAGAATCAGTTACTGCATTAATGATCAATCAAGAAGCAGATTGACTCGTCCTTAATCAAAGAAAGAATAAAGATTCAGTTACAACATTAATGATCAATCAAGAAGGTCTTGTATGTTGGTGATAAACACAAAAACCATCAATTTGTAACTTTATTCAAAGATCTTAAGGGAACACTTGTGACCCAAGGGAAACTAGATGTAAGTACCACAACAGTACTGAACCAATATAAATCGTGCGTGTCTTACTATTTTTCTTTATGGCTTTTACTCTTTCTATCTCTTGGTTAGTCAACTAATACTTATATTAGTCGACCAAATTTTAACTAGGCAACAATTCACCTCCCTCTTGTACTTTTGATTGGTATCAGAGCAAGGCTTACAGTCTATACTTTACCGCTAGTGAGAAAAAGATCAATGGGACCCAACACTATTGCTGGTGCTCTCTTTCAAGAAGGAACCTCTCAGGTTCGACCTCCTTACTTTAATGGTCAGTATTTTTCTCATTAGAAAGTTCGCATGGAAACATATACTATGTCATATGACATCAAAGTATGGCGTGTGATAATAAAGGAAAATCTTCCAATTCCTCCCACGAAGGATGCAAATGGTGAAGTCATCACATCAATTGATCCTTTGGATTTGGACGATTACACCGATGAACAAGCTGGTGTTATCACTAAAAATGCAAAAGCAAAAAATCTACAGTAAAATGCTATCAGTGGAGAAGAATATGAAAAAATATCCATTTGTGAGACTGCAAAAGAAATATGGGATACACTGGAAGTCACTTATGAAGGAACCAACAAAGTGAAAGAGACTAGAATAAATCTCCTAGTTAGGGAATATGAATTATTTCAAATGAAGGATGGAGAATCTGTTGAAGAAATATTTTCCAGATTCAGCAAAATCCTTAAGGACCTCAAATCATTTGGAAGACCTATTAAAAGTGGCGAATATGTTAGCAAGATCCTCAGAAGTCTACCTACAATCTGGCAACCAAAAGTTATCGTTTTAGAATGTAAAGATCTGGACAAAATCTCCTAGGAAGAAATTAGAGGGGACTTGATTTCTTTTGAGAAAACTCATCTTGACAGACAAATTCAAGAGAAAAAGAAAACTGTTGTTTTCAAGGAAACTATGGCTGAACCTGAAAATGAAGATGAAGTAGAAGAAGGAGAACAAAATGAAAACATTGCAATGCTCTCACAAGTTGTGACCAACATGATGAGAAGAAACAAAAACTACAAAAGAGGTAAGTTTAATTTCGGAAAAGGAAGGGCGAGCAATGAAATAGATAAAAATGATAGAAGATGTTACGAATGTGAAAAGCTCAGACACATTCAAGCTGACTGTCCTGAATTAAAAGGAAGCTTAGTAGAAACGTGCAAAAGAAGAAAGCTTTTGGAGCATGAAGTGATGATGAGGAATCTGATCATGAGGAAATTTTCCAACATGTGCTTTATGGCTCTTAGTGACAATGAAGAATCAGATACACTTGGACTAATGGCAGACAACAACAATGAAGAAGATGATTCAAGAAGACCTTGTTCACCATTGGATGAAGGAACTAGTGAGGTACATACTCCTTTATGTCCAAATTATTATGAACTTCAAGAATTTGTTGATATTTCTCTTTCAAACATAGAAAGAGCATTAAATGAACTCAGAAAAGTCAAGAGAGAAATAGAAAGAGAAAAGAAGGATTGGGCCCTGAAACTAGAAGTATGCGAAATTGAATGTGATATACTCCAAGAAGAAGTAAATGAACTCAGGCTTTAATTGAATTGTCTACAAAAAACCTCAAGTTCTAGTTCAGTCAAAATTGATCATAACATCCCTGTTAGAAATAAAATATCATGTTCCTTTTGTGGTAAAAATGGTCATAGCACTAACAAATGCAGGAACAAAATTAGAGCTGAGAATAATTTTACAAACTTCACCAGCTCATATTGCACCTACTGTGGTTAAAAATTTCACGCCTCAAATCATTACAGGAGGTGGATTTGGAGACCAAAATGTTGAAATCAAACTAACTCTAAAAAATCAAACTAGTTAGGACCCAAGCAAGCTTGGGTACCTAAAAATAAGTAATCTTGTTTTGCAGGAACATCGCAAGAAGAATCAAATAGGAAAATAGTATCTTGACAGCTGTGTTCCAGATATATGACAGGTGACAAACAATTGTTCAAATCAATCACCAAGCTAGATGGAGAAATAGTTACTTTTGGTGACAAATCCAAATGAAATGTTATTGGTATTGGAAAGGTTCCTTTAAGCTCTACACATGATGTGGATGAAGTTTACTTAGTAGATAAACTCGGGTACAATCATCTCAACATCAGTCGACTGTGTGACAATGATTATGAGGTTCATTTTAAGAAATATGGCTGGTTCATAGAAGACGAATAAGGTAATATTATTCTCTATAGTAATAAGGATAGAAATGTCTATACTATCAAAAACGTAGAAAACTTTGGGCATCAAATTTGTCTTTCTTCTATAATTGAAGGTCCCTGGGTTTGGCATAGGAAACTTGGGCATGCAAGCATGCACACCGTTCAAAAACTTTCAAAACCCGACCTTGTCATTGGTCTTCCAAAACTGGATTTTTCAAAAGATCATATCTGTGATGCATGTCAAGTAGGAAAACAAACTCGATCCTCTTTCAAAGTTAAAAACATTGTTTCAACCTCTAAACTCTTCAACTGCTGCATATGGATTTATATTGGCCCCACTAAAACTGCTAGTATTGGATATAAGAAATATACTATTGTTATCGTAGATGATTTCTCTAGATTTACATGGGTTATATTTCTTAGTCATAAAGATAACACCTTAAAGAATTTTGAAGTCTTTTGTAAAAAGGTTCAATGTGAGAAGGGTTACTACATCTCTATAACCAGGAGTGATCATGGAGGAGAGTTTAAAAGAAGAGCGTTTGAAAATTTCCATAATGATCAAGGAATCTCCCATAATTTCTCTTCACCTAGATCTCCTCAGCAAATTGTAGGATATGGCAAGAACCGTGATAGTGGAAAACTCTTTACCTCATCATTTCAGGGTGGAAGTACAACATGTCATATCATTAACAGATGTCTCATTCGTCCTATTCTCAAAAAGACTCTCTATGAACTATGGAAAGGTAAGAAACCAAACATTACCTACTTCTAACCTTTCGGATGCAAATTCTTCGTTCATAACAGTGGTAAGGATAATCTGGGTAAGTTTGATCCAACGAGTGATAAAGGTATATTTCTTGGTTACTCCCCCTCAATTAGAGCTTACAGAGTTTATAATATGAGGACTTTATGCATTGAAGAATCTATTCATTTTGTTTTTATTAATACTAACCCTCGCCCAAGGAATGAATATGTTCCTGAAGATGAGGAAATTTTGTGTGCACTGAAATCTGTTATTGTAGGTAAAGATCATAAAAGCGAGTCAGCTAATAAACAGACTCAACCAGCTGAGCTCCTCCAGAAGATCATGACTTATCTTAACTAGATCAGTTGACTAACCTGGAAAAAATCTCTTCAGTAAATACTCCAAATGAATGGAGGAACGAACTAGGATACCCTCACAAATTCATAATAGGAGATCCACAGGAAGGAATAACTACAAGGAGATCACAAAATAATAAGTCTCATGTAGCTCTTATTTCTCAAATTAAGCACAAGAAGATTGATGAAGCTCTGAAGGATTCTCTATAATACCCTGTAAATTTGAATCAGTTGTGGATGCATTAAATGAGTGTTAACGTGACGGTAATCAATTTGTTATGATAATAAGTGTAAGAGGCATATCATAAGTGATTTAGGGTCCAAGGAGAGACCTAAGTCTAAGCCAAGTTAGAAAATTACATGAAAGACTAAAATTCCAAATGAGTGCACACGACCATATTTTGGACGAGCATATCTACAGATATATAAGTCTTTAGGTGATTCACAACCTATCAAATGAAATTTCTTTGAGTCTAGTTTCTAACGCTTCAAACCGTTTGTCATTTGGACTTTCCTACAAGAAGTTATGGCCAAATTACCAAAGGCTGGTGGAGGACTGCGCGGATGCAAAGCATCTGAGGCCGCGTCCGAAAAGAGGGGCAGCAATGAAGTACTTCCATAGCATCCACTGGCAATGAAGTGATGCCATAGATACATCGGGCCATATAGGATCCTATGAAGGACTGGGCAAGTAGCTTAGGAGTTAGAGTTTTGAGTAGAATTGGTGGTTGTACACCAGTATTTCACGTGTCATGTTATAACATTCAAGTTTCTAGTATTCAAATCTCATGTCACGACATTTGTGTTTCCAGTATTCAGATCTCATGTAAGAACATTCAAGTCAGTTCAGTACTTAGATACCTATGTCAGTCCAGTACTCAGATATTCATGCCATCTTAATACTCATATATTGATGTGAGTTGAGTGATCAGTATTCACGTCAGTTCATCACTCGATTATTTGTGCCAGTTCAGTAATATAACAATCTCCATGTCTTATATAACAATCTTCAGTGTTTAGTATAACCTTCTCCCTCAGACCTTATATAACAATCTCCATGTCTTTTAGTGTTTAGTCAGTTTAGTAGTCATTCAGTCTAGTACCTATTCATTTCAGTAATCTTGTATTCATTTAGTTTAGTATGCAAGTGTTAACGAATGTTCATGCTCCCACTAGACCCAGTTAAGGTCCAGAGATAGCCGAAGATACAACAAGGACAATCATTCAAGGACGAATGATCCCAAGGGGGAGATAATGTAACACCCCCTAAATTTGAATCGGTTATGGATGCATTAAATGAGTATTAACGTGATGGTAATCAATTTTTTATGATAATTAGTGTACGAGGCATATCATAAGTGATTTAGTGTCCAAGGAGAGACCTAAGTCTAAGCCAAGTTGGAAAATTACATGATAGACTAAAATTCCAAATGAGTACGCACAAGACCACACTTTGGACAAGCATATCTACAGATATATAAGTCTTTAGGTGATGCACAACCTATAAAATGAAATGTCTTTGAGTCTAGTTTCTAACGCTTCAAACCGTTCGTCATTTGGACTTTCCTACAAGAGTTTATGACCAAATTACCGAAGGCTAACGGAGGACTGCGTGGATGCAAAGTATCTGAGGCCGCGTCCGAAAAGAGGGGCTGGTAGTGAAGTGCCACCATAGCATCCACGTAGCATCCGAGCTCCTGAGTGGAGGACTGCTCGGATGCGAAGCATCCACGTCCGCGTCTGAAATCTGAACTTATAAACACAATTTCGGGATTTATTTTCCCTATTATATTTGGACGACCCTTGGGGTTGTTCTTTGCCCACACAAGAGCACCAATTCCTATCATCTTCAAGGTAAGCAATCCCCATTATCTTGGTGTGAAATTCCATAATTGCTACATTAATATTGATGAAATCTACACATAAAATACTTAGATATTCAAGAGATTTCTTCAGGAACTCAAAAGAGAATTTTGCAAGATTTCTTCCAAAAAGATAATCCTACACACTTAGAATTACATGGGAATATGAGTATGAGTAAGTATTGGAACTCTTGGTATGGTTATTGGAAGCCATAATTTCCCTATTTAATTACATAACTCTTGTAGAGATTGAAAGATGATTAATTGATGGAATTTTGTTGGTTGGGTGTGGATGGATGGTCATATATGTGATGTTGGAAGTTATATTGGTTAATCATGATGATAAGATAAATTGTAGATGAATGGTGGTAGTTGGATGAACTAGTTATATGGTGATGAAATGTAGAGATTTATGCCTACAAGGTGTTTGATAATATGCCTAAATGGCTTAAGTTATGAAATTTGTTACTATATTTGGTTCTATTGGATATTGCTATTGTAGATTGAAGGTTCTCAGTATTGTGGATCATTGCAGTAGCACTAAGGGGAGAAATTGAGGGATGTGAGGCTAACTCTCTTTACTTTTGGGAATGTCTATGATTCTCCATATGTCCCATTCATTATGACTATTACTAGTTTCCTCGGAAAGTAATTATGTCTTAGTTACATGAATATTTGTAGAACTTCTATTCTCTATCTTCGTAACTCATTCATAACTTTCATTCTAAACATTGTGAAATCAGTGAATAATCAATATGGACTTAGGTTAATTCCCATGAGTCTCAGTCTAGATTACTCAGCATGTCATAACAGTTGAAGTTTCAGTTTTCATAATCAGTTCATGAATACATATCTCATTCCAGTTCTATTTACCATTTGAGTATCGTGTAACTCAATATGATTCCATATTTCAATATTAAGTATTTCAATATGATTCTCAGTTCCTGAATGTTGAACACCTGTATTTGGGCCTGAGGTCGTAGTTTATATGCCTTATGCATGTTTTTAGGCCTGAGGCCGTAGTTCATGCTTTATGCATGTTTGGGCCTGAGGCTGTAGTTTATGCTTTATTCATTTTTGGGCTTGCGGCCGTAGCTTGTAAACATATATATTGGGCCCGAGGCCTTAGCTTATTGAGATAAACATGTTGTTTATCATTCAGAAGAGGGAATATTCATATCCTTACTTCCTTTGTTCAACTAAATTATTTGATATCATTTCAGTTATCACTTATCATTTATCAGTTATCATTTTAGTTATCATTATCCATTTTCAGTTATTAGCTTAGTTTTAGTTTCAGCATTTATAATTCTTTCTTTCAGTTGCTTTACATATCAGTGCAATTCAAATGTACTAACGTCCCTTTTGCATGGGGCTTGCATCTCACGATGCACGTAATAATTTATAGGTTGACAATTCAGAATGCTAGGATTCTCGTATCAGCTATTTGATGATCCCCAGTTCGTTCAGGGTATTATTATTACCTTATAGTCTTCAGTATTTTCAAACATGCAGTGTTTTCGGTACTTCATTAGAGGCTTCATTGACTAGAGTATCAATTAGACAGAGTCACAAGCTTTTTGTGTTAAGTAATATTGGCTACAGACATGTTTCTGAATTGTATTAGTGTTTCCACATTTTGATTTTCATCATTCAGACTTTCAGTGTATCAGCATGTGTTAGTTTATCTTTCATTTTTAGTATGTTATGATATCACATGTTAATTCAGCCAGCCAGTTGGTTCGCTCGGTCACATGTAGTCAGGCATCGAGTGTCGTGTTATGTCTGAGACCAGGTTCGGGGCATGACATTTTCACTTCATCAACGCTATGAAAGAAGAATTAGATCAGTTTGAGAAAAACAAAGTTTGGGAATTAGTTCCAAAACCTAAAAACTCCTCTGTTGTTGGGACTAAATGGGTTTTTAGAAATAAATTGGATGAATCAGGACAAGTCGTTCGAAATTGCAGCTCACAAAGGATTCAAACCGTATCAGATGGATGTCAAAAGTGTGTTCCTAAATGGTTAAATATCTGAAGAAGTATACGTGAAGCAACCTCCTGGGTTTGCAAATGCCACTCTACCAAACCATGTATACAAGCTGACTAAAGCCATGTACAGTCTCAAACAAGCTCCGCGAGCATGGTATGAAAGTGTAGACAATAAATTTGTGTCGAGAAAATAAAATCAAGACCGAAAAATATCGCAACAATCGTAGTATTTGATTTCGAATAATATGAGTGTACAATCTCTATGATTCCTCTGATTCTACTTTTCTAGTATAAATTCAAGGGCCTTTGAGCTTGATCTTGAATTTGAATTTGATTTATCCGTCGCGAACACTTTGATTGTTTCCACGAATTTTATCACGAACAAGTAGCCTTGATCTTGAACGCCTTGTATTTGATTTGACTTCGTTCTTGATCTTGAATACTTGACATGCTCTTCATTCTTGAGCTTTAAAACTTGATTTGTTCTTCGTTTTTGAACTTGAAATTGAACTTGATTTCTTGAACTTGAACTTGAACTTGAACTTGATTGCTTGAAGCTTGAAACTTGTGGAGGAATTTGTAGTGTTTGATCCTCGAGCTCTTTCTTGCTTCTTGTTATAACTTCATGTGTCTTTTCTGAGTTATGAAGACCCCTATTTATAGTTGTGGAAGGGAAGAGTTATGATAATAACATGTTACTTTCCGACCAATCAAATTGAAGTGTGACATGACCGCATTTGATTGGCTAGAACATGTTACTTGCACACATGGCGCGATTTCATTGGCCTTTTTAGTGTGACTGACATGCCTAGTCATTTTGACACGTGGCATGGTCCTATTGGCTCTTCCGTTTGACTTGGCACGCCACGTCATTTGACATGTGGCACCAAACTGGGCCTCTATAAAAGATGTCATCTTGGGCTTAGTGAAGTGGGTTCATCACATTTGCCCAATTAAATGGGCTAGCCCAATGGATTAAGACTTAATTATTTAATCCATATATATTGGACTAATATAATTAATCTAATCATATTGGCCCATAATATTTATTTAGACTAATATATTTAAAATGGTCCAAATAATTTAATTGAATTTATATTCAATAAAATTTGCATGCCTACAAATGCCCCATACTTCAAGACTTATTGGAGTGTAGACTAGTCGAAACTTCAAAAATTGGGCTTGAAGTATACATAGAATACAATGGGTTGCGATGTTGCAATTAGGGCTGTTCACGGTTTGATAGAAAACCTATCCAAATCGAAAACTGAACCAAACCGATTAAGTAAACCGATATTTTTCTTAATTTGGATTGGTTTTGATTTTAAATTTTAAAAACCGATAATATTTGGTTTGGTTTTGGTTCTATTATAAAAAACCGAAAAAACCGAACCGAACCGATTAATTATAAAAATATGAACAATTATTGATATATGATATAATATCTTTTCGTAAATAATTTTAAATACTTTATGCATTTT
The DNA here is from genome assembly GCA_026770625.1 of Nicotiana glauca. Lineage (NCBI taxonomy): Eukaryota > Viridiplantae > Streptophyta > Magnoliopsida > Solanales > Solanaceae > Nicotiana > Nicotiana glauca. The sequence goes on from MU743312.1 coordinate 415,942, forward strand.
AATTATTATTTTAAATTTTGATTTATCCTACTTATATAAAAAGATCGCCTAAGCCCAAAAGAATAGGAATCGACTAATTGTTTTTCCTTAAGAGCATCTAATTCTCTAACCAACTCACATACTTTTTCCTAATAAAAGAGTTAAAAAAAGATCTATGACATGAGTAAAGAAAGCAAACTCAAATTGCAAGACTATGGTAACTAAAGCTTGAGAAAGTAAACTTTTAGTTTGTTTTTTATTCATTTTTTTCGTATAAACAGGTAAATAAACTTTCAATTCCGAAATAAATATATAAAAAAGCATAAATTTAGCAAATTATTTTCAGATTGTTGTCTAGTGTTGTTATACTATTATCGACTTATCATTAGCTTACTAGGAATCGAAAAACCGAACCAAACCAACAACAACCAAACCGATGATTTGTATGTAATTTGGTTTGGTTTTGGTTTTAAAATTTTAAAAATCGATTAAATTGGTTTGGTTTTGGTTTTAATCAAAAACCGGCCAAACCGAACCGTGAACACCCCTAGTTGCAATATTTTTGTGTTATTTCATGATTGTATCTGAGTTGCAATTTCTCTCCTTTTATTTATCTATCTTTAGATAGGAATTTTCCCGAAGTCCAAGACCTAGTCATGCGAGGCTTAATATTTTTCCAGATAATAGTGCAATTTAAGCACGTGACTCTGTCAAAATCAATCTTCTTTTACCTGTTTAATTAGAATTCTACTTGGATCATGAAACACTCATATTATTGTCCAAGAAGTCCTCAAGTTACCGTATGCTAGTTCATGTTGGAAACTAACACTTTAGCCTCCTAAACTCTTGATCCCACATCGCCAAAAAAATATTTAACACCCTATTTTGATAGCTATATAAAATCATGCTCGTAGATTCAATGACCACTGCATCACAATATTTGCAAGTCATCTCAGCTCCGTGCTTTGATGATTAGAAATCATTATCGGAGGTAATTTCTTTTTTTTTTTCCTTGTGCTTTTCTTCCTTTTGTCTTTTTTGTAGGTCAAGAAAAGAAAAGTCGTTGAGTGCTAAGTTGACGTGCAACTCCATGACTTTCCATATAAGGATAAATGCATCACGATATATAGATGATCAAATCTGCAACAACATATAGAATGCCAAATCCCTTGCAACATATAGACGGGCAAATTCACATCAACATATAGACGGACAAATCCACATCAACATATAGACGGAAAAATCCCCATCACCATATAGACGGACAAACTCACAACAACATATAGATGGACGGATATCCATCACCATACAAACGGACAAATCCATATCAACATATAGACGGACAAATCCACATCAACATATAGACGGAAAAATCCCCATCACCATACAGACGGACAAATCCACATCAATATACAGACGAACAAATTCACATCAACATATAGACGGACAAATACACATCACCATATAGACTGATCAATTCATATCAGCATATCGACGGAAAAATCCAGATCAACATATAAAAGTATCAAATCCATGACAACTTATAGAAGGATCAAATCCATGAAAAGGCCAACTTAAGGTGCAAAGGGACTTAAACGTCCACCTTAAAATTGGAAAATTAAAGTTCCTTTTAAGGACAAACCTATAAATAGGTCAACTTAAGGTGCAAAGGGACTTCAACGTCCACCTTAAGATTGAAAAATCATAGTTCCTTTTAAGGACAAACCCACGAAGAGGCCAACTTAAGGTGCAAAGGGACTCATATGTCTACCTTAAGATTGGAAAGTTATAAAGCTTCAACTCGAAGACTTCATGGAATTGATGACGTCGAATTGAACATTTGGAAAACTTTAAAGATTCGACGGACTTTGCAGACTTCAACTTGGAGACTGACAAACTTAAAGAATCGACGGACTTCGATGTTTCAATCTAAAAAATTTGAGGGCTCAAATACTTCCACTTGAAGACCAACGAGTTTGAAGACCTCAACTTGAAGACTTCAACTTGGAGACATGGAAGGCTTAGATATCTCAACTTGAAGGGTGGCGAACGTGAAGACTTCAACTTGAAGACCGACGAACTTAAAGATTTTAACTTGGAGACTTTGAGGGCTTAAACAACACAACTTGAATTCTGGTGAACTTAAGGACTTCAACTTGAAGGTCGATGGACTTGGAGGGCTTGAATAATTTAACTTAAAGACTGGCGGATTTGCAGACTTCAACTTGAAGACCAAAAATTTAAAGGTTTGGCTAATATAAAGGCATGGCGAATCACCAGGTTTCATTGCAAATACGTGGTAGCCTCCTAAAAGACTATAATCATTTCATTGAAGACACCAATTTACCATGGAATCTTGCCCCTTTTAAATCAAATGAGATTAAAGTTCAACAGGAGGATGGCGTTTCAGCTTGATTTTACATTCCTCCATACTTCACTCGGACAATAATTGGGGAAATATGTATCTTTTGAACTTATGTGACTGAACTTACAATGAAACTCTAAGCTGCCTACGTACCTAGGTGAAGAGGATCAAGTCATATCGTAGTTCAGGCTGGGTGATTTTTTTTATGTCCTAACTTTTACCTAGACCGCCTCTTTTGAAGTTTTCAACCTAGCAGACTCTTTTTTTTACTATGTCCTAACTTTTGCCTAGGCCACCTCTTTCAATATTTTCAACCTAGTGGAATTTTTTTTGGTATATAGGGGGCCGTACACAGTTTAGACTCATGCGGACTAGGAGTGTAGCAACATGCAGTTTAGGCTCGTGCAGCAAGGAGCATCATGACTTGTAGTTTAGGCTCGTACGTCAAGGAGCGGTGCAACTTCAAGGATAATACTTCTTCAAAAACTTGCCATTGATAAGGCCGATTCTCATACCGTCTGCATTAACCAGCTTATAAGCCCCACTTGAGTAAGCTTCTTGTACGACATATGGCCCATCCCATTTTGAAGTGAACTTCCCTACAGGTTTAGGGGAAGTAATTATGGGTTTTCGTACGGCAAGGACTTGATCTCCTACTTGAAAGGATCTCGGGTGAACTCTTTTATTGAAGGCGCAAGATAATCGAGCTTGATAACATTCAAGACTCCGTTGAGCTTCCAATCTATTTTCATCAAAAGCTTCCAACCCTGCTAATCGAAGTCAAGCATTTTCTTCATTAGTGATCCCTTCTTGAATAGCCAGTCGTAATGATGGTATTTGACGCTCAAGTGGCAAGACGGCTAAATGAGTGAATAAGGAGTCGCCTATCTTGGTGTGTGTTGAGTCGTCCTATATGCCTATAAAGCTTCTTCCATACGGTCATTCCAATCTCGTATGGATTTAGAGACGACTTTCTTTAATAAGTTGCATAGAGTCTTATTGAATGCCTCAGCTAGACCATTGGCGGAAGCATTGTACATCGAAGAGTTACGTTGCTTGAAGCCAAAGAGATCACAAATTTTGTTCATCAGCCTATTGTCGAATGGCTTTCCTTTATCCGTTATTATGTAATGAGGAATTCCAAAGTGATAAATAATATTTTCTCAAATGAAACTTGCTACATTTTCCTTCTTTAATTCCTTAAGAGCAACAACTTCAGCCCATTTTGAGAAGTAGTCAGTTGCAGCCAAGATGTATAGGTGCCCACTAGAGGACTTTGGTAGTGGTCCAACAACATCCAATCCCTAAGCGTCAAATGTCTAGGATGCAACAGTTGGGTGCAACACTTCAGGAGGTTGGTGAATAAAATTCGCATGGACTTGACAAGCCTTGCATCTTCGAGCATAGTCGAAGCAATCTTTTACCATCGTTGGCCAATAGTATCCCATCCTTTTTATATGGAAGTGGAGCTTTGGTCCAGACTGGTGTGACCCACATACCCCAAAATGTGCCTCTTGCAAAGCTTGGAGAGCTTTTTTTTTCTCCTAAGTATCTCAAGAGTACTCCCTCGAACGACCTTCTATATAGAGTATCCTTGTAGTAAAGGAAGCGAGGTGCACGACGACGTATTTCAGTCCTTCTCCTCGGATTTTCTAGAAGTATCCAATTGCATAAGTAGTCTATAAGAGGTTGTTTCCATTCTTCTTTCTCAACTTCAGAAATAGCAACAGGATGCTTGAGTTCATTTTCTTCACCTTCAGCCTCATTTGGCGGCAGTACTACCCATTTTTGGCAGACGGTAACTTGTGCTTGATCAAGTAGGGCTAATGATGAAGTTAGGTTAGCTAAAGTATCAGCCTTCTTATTTTCTTTCCTTGGCACATGCTGAATAGTCACATCACCGAGCCATCCCATCAACTTTTTAGCATAATCATGATATGGGCGTAGTTCAGGCTTCTTAACCTCGTAACTACTCAAAAGCTGATTGACCACTAACTGGGAATCAACAAAGGCTTGGAATTGTAGTTGCTTCATATCAACGGCCATTTCAAACCCAAGTATTAATGCTTGATACTCTGCAACATTGTTGGAACAGAGTTGTGTCAAGATGAAGGAGTAGGGCAAAACTTCACCTTGGGGAGTGATAAATACTACACAAGCCTCGGCTCCCCCACGATGCGCAACACCATCAAAGTACATCTTCCATGAAGGTTGAACTTCAATGACCATTGCGTCCTCATCAGTTAGCTCCCAATCATCAAGTTTCGGATGATCTGCCAAGAAGTTTGCCAATGCTTTCCCTTTACAGCCTTTTGAAGGATGTACAAAATCTTGAATTGTTGAAATTGGAGGTACTATATCGCTAGTCGATCACTAAGAACAGGTTTTGACATCACGAACTTGATGGGATTTTCTTTAGAAACAAGACGAACAACATGATCTTGAAAGTAGTGCTTCAACTTCTAAATTGAGAAGACTAGCACCAAACACAACTTTTCAATTGGCGAGTTAGGTGTCATCATCCTGCTCAAGTAGTAAAGAGAGTTTTCTTTCCCCTCACTATTTTCTTGGGCCAACAGTGCTCCAACAGACCTTTCCCGTGCCGCAATATATAGTATCAATGGCTTTCTAGGTATAGGAGCTACTAAAACTGGATGCTTCATCAAGTACGTTTTGATACTTTCGAAGGCATTGCTACAAGCTTGGTCCCACTTGAAATGAACACCTTTCTTCATGAGGCGACTAAATGGTTGGCACCTCCCAGCCAGGTTTGATATGAATCTTCTAAGGTATGCTAGCTTTTCTTGCAAACTTTTCAATTCATGGATATCTCAAGGCTCAGGCATTTTCAAAATGGCATCTACTTTGGCTTGACCAATTTCGATCCCTCGATGTCGAACAATGAAACCAAGGAACTTCCCAGAAGTAACTCCAAAGGAAAATTTAAATGGATTCATCCTAAGTTGGTACCTCCTGAGCAATTCAAATACCATCCTCAAGTTTTTCATATGGTCACTCTTCTCTCTTGATTTCACCACCAAGTCGTCAACATAGCGTTCGACATTCTTGTGGAGAAGATCATCGAAAATTTTCTGCATAGCCCTTTGGTAAGTAGAACCAGCGTTCTTCAAGCCAAAAGGCATTACCTTGTAGCAATAAATACACTTTGGCGTACGAAATCCAGTAAGATCTTCATCTTTTGGTGCCATGCGTATTTGGTTATAGCCCGATGAATCGTCCACGAAAGACATTGCCTCGTACCCAGTAGTAGCATCGATCATCAGTTTTGGAATGGGAAGCGGGAACTCATCTTTCGGACAAACATTCTTAAGATTCCTAAGGTCAACAAACACTCGAATCTGGCCATTTTTCTTCCTTATAGGGACAATACTTGAAACACATGTTCGGTACTTAACTTCACGAATAAAGCCAACTTCTATAAGTTTGTTAACTTCTTTTTCAATCAAGGGAACCAAGTCTGGCCTAAAATGCCTTTGATCTTATTTAACAGGACAGTACCATTTTTGACTACAAGGTGATGGACTGCTACTTTCAGGTCCAAGCCAGGCATTTCTTTGTAACACCAAGCAAATACATCCCTGAACTCTTTGAGTAATTCAATATAAGTGTTCTCTTAGTCCGCTTCAAGTAAAGCACTTAGGTAGGTGGGTATTGGTTATTCATCGGTGCCAAGGTTAACTTCTTTTAAGGCATCAACTGTCATCTTCACTCCTTCTTCAAGTTCATGTGGAGCATCTTTTTCATCTTCATCTTCTTGAGGGTCCTCATCATTGAAGGATATGTGATAACACGGCAAAACATCCTCCAATTCTGCTTATCTTCCATCGAAGATGGAATGCCATTCTTGATTCGTACAGTATCATGATACAAATAACCTACAGTTTCTTCGTCTTCGTCACGTTCCTTAGTATAGACCATAGTATATGACTTTACCTTCAGTACTTCTTTACATGAAACCATAAGTTTTGTTTGTCGCCTCATTCTAGAAGGAACCAAACTTTGGAAATCCTTAGAGATCTCCTGGATTTTGGGTGAAGCGGGTGTTCTTATTCTTTGAAAATTTCTCTAGAACTTGTTCCCCTTCTTTAGTGGACCCAATATTTCAAATACGAAGGTCCTCACAGGTGATCTTCCAAGTCGATCAAAGACAAAAGGCTTGTTAGAAGCGGCTGATTCATCTTCTACAGTGATATAGTTGTTGCTTGCCCTTCTTATTGAGATGCGCACTGGTGACTATTGCTTGTATCCCAAACCTTCACGTGGTTGACTCTTTGCAGATTCCGATGGGAGCTTTCCTAACTTTGACGGTTCATTGGGATTGTATCTAACTTTTGCAAATATCTTGTAAGCGTTAGGGTCAAAACCTTCATCTGTTCGCTTGATAGGGAGTGCCACATTCTATAAATGATTTTGGGCTACAAACCCTGCAAGTGGCATTGAGGACGACTTTACTACCTCAATTCGTTTGACCGGAAGAGTTAGCTCCTTTAGCATGTTGGCTTGGCGGCTAGATGATTCATTTTCATCTTTCTTCCTTTTAGGGACATATTGGAGCATCGGACTTACTTTCTTGCCATGAGACGTAATATTCCCTCCATAAGATTTATTCACGTTGGGTTGTACCTCCTTACTAACAACTTTGGCTTCACTAGTAGTCACCTCTTCTATTTTAGTTGAGGGATCTTTATTTATTCTTGCTTTTTATACCATCATTAGCTTACAACTACTTCACAATGCAGTTCTTCAAGTAGAACTTTGCATCGGTAAAGTGTGACTCAGCCTCGGTGAATGGCTCATCATCAGCAATTGTCGTCTTCTCGACTTCACCCTCGTAGTATTTTAAACATTTATGGTAGGTAGATGGAACTACTTTATTTTTATGTATCCAAGGCCTCCCACAAAATATTGTATGAAGACTTCACGTCAATCACATGCAGCCATGCACTAGGCTGCATATCTTTAATAGTGATTCCCAGCCTGATCACGCTTATGGCTCTTTGCCCCCTTGGTTGAATCCTTAGATCATCACACGACTTTCTGAGAGTTCATTCATAGGAATACCAACTTCTTTCGCAGTGTGGAATGGAAAAATATTTACTGAGGATTCTCCATCAACCAAAATCCAATTTACCCTTTCATCACGCATATAGCCAACCAGGTACAATGGGTGATTATGAGGAGTGTTACCTAGCAAAAGATCGTTATTTGTGAACATGACCTTTCTTCACAAGCATTAACTTCTTGAGGAGTGGACTCGATGGGCTTTTCCGAAGATGGTGCCAATGGTAGGTCATCACTATTTTCTTCCCCTTTGTCATCATGGCAATAAGAGGCATCAATGCCCTTATGGGAAATCTTCGTGTGGAACCAACTTGGTAAAAACTCCTCCAAAGTCACTGGATTTCGTGGCTTTTGAGAATGGTGCATCTCCACTTTTGCTTTCTTCAAATGCCTAACTGGATTCTTTTTCGTTGGTCTTTTTACCATCATCTTTCTTGTTGGTTGTTCCACTGATTCTTTTCATTGGCTCTTTTTGTGGTGCCTACGATGAGTCACCAACATCCAACCTTCATCATTATCAGGTTGGTTGACTTCAGCTTTTTCGCTCTCCAGTAATTCTTCATTTTTTCTTTCTTTAAAACCACACAATTCGTCCATACTGAATGAGCCAAAGGTGATAGAGACTTGGTTTGTGCTTTCTTTCTCATCTTCAAGCACGATCTTCTTTTCGCGAGCCAATTCCACGACTTTATCCTTGAAGACAAAGCACTTCTCTAGAGGGTGGCTTACAAGTCGGTGATATTTGCAGTAATTTGGGTCATTTGTTTTCCCAGCTTCATTTTATTGCTTCATCTCCGGAAGCTCAATGAGATTTAACTCGAGTAGTTCTTTGAAAATGGCTGGCATATCAGAATCCAGGAATGGGTACTATTTCTCCTGCATTGCTTTTCGAGTCAACTTTCCACTTGGCTTGTCTTGAAAATAAGTGGATTTCATACTCTACTTCTTGCTCACCTTCGTCGTGAACTTCATAGGTGACGTGTTGACATTCATGGCTTCTTTGCTTTCAGACTTGGGTACGAACTTGCCCCACTTCCTGACTTCTTCCTTATCATTCCTTTTGTGAGGTTCATAGATGGGCAGCCTTTCATTTCCAGCGGAGGCCATGCTCAATTCCATGTCATGGGCACGAATTGCAAGTTCTTCAAATGTTCTAGGCTTGATACCTTGCAAGATGTAGCGCAATCCCCAATTTATGCCTTGGATGCACATCTCTATGCCTGAAGTTTCACTAGCCCATCTTTGCAGTTGAGGCTTGCATTCCTACAATGATTGATAAAGTCAATAACTGGTTCTCCCTTTCTTTGACGAGTATTTGTAAGATTTATCATACTCACAGTGCGTCTTGTGCTATAAAAACTATTGAGAAATTCTTGCTCTAATTGATCCCAGCTGTCAACAGATCCAGCCTTGAGGTCTGTGTACCAATCAAAAGCATTTCCTTTTAATGAGCGGACAAACTGCTTGACGAGGTAATTTTCATAAGTCCCAGCATTGTTGCATGTCTTAATAAAGTACGCCACATGTTGCTTTGGGTTACCATTACCATCAAACCGTTGAAACTTTGGTGGTTGATAGCCGGTAGGCATCTTCAACATATCAACCCTTGTAGTGTATGGCTTTGCATTTGTAAGGGAGGATTTGGCAACAAACTCATATTTGTTCTTAATGTTTCCTTCAATGAACTCCTTCAATTGATCAATTGGAATCATCCCTTCAGATGAGACAGGGATAGCCTTAGTGGATGTTGCTTGTCTTGGGGTAGAGTCACTCTCTAGAACCTCTGGGAGCTTGCCGGGTGCATGGGTGTATTATTCTTCCATCAAGATTCTCACCCTGTCTATTAGCTTGTCAATTCTTGCCTCTTGATTTTGCATGCATTTGGTCAAGCCAGCTATTGCTTCCATCAAGTTTGCCAACTGCTCCTCCATAGATGAAGTGTTTGTCACCATGGACTGCATGATTGTCGTGGACGACGGAGAGTAGCATGGATTTTCACACAGATTGATCCTTGAATGGCTTACGCTATGTGGTGTAATTGGGGAGGATCCATCACTTGAAGCATCATCATCTTTCTTCAGAGCAGAGTGTTTGGATCCGGAGAGGTCAAGCAGAGCAAGAGTTTTCTTGATATTTTCAGCAACATCACTTCTTCCTTCAGATGCGTTTGTGGAAGATCTTGCTCCTTTTGAGGATGAAGCTCTGAAACAGGGGTTGATGCGAACGACACTTGGGGTGCTTGTTGTACTAAAGAGCTTGCTTTGCTCCTCGTAGCTGGTCCGAAGCTTCCAAAGGTGACATCGAGGATTCTTTCCACATCAGCATAGAACCTGGAGTTAGCACCCTTGGTGGAAGTTGATCCGAAGTAGATTTTCTTTAAAGCCATTTCAATGTTCTTGGACTTAAGTGATTGAAAAGTTAAGATGAGAGGTAGAGATTGTTCCACTGGGCATGCCAGAATTTGTAGACAATAAATTTGGTTTGAGAAAATAAAATCAAGACCGAAAAATATAGCAACAATCGTAGTATTTTATTTCGAATAATATGAGTGTAAAATCTCTATGATTCCTCCGATTCTACTTTTCTAGTATAAATTCAAGGGCCTTTGAGCTTGATCCTGAATTTGAATTTGATTTATCCGTCACAAACACTTTGATTGTTGCCACGAATTTTATCACGAACAAGTAGCCTTGATCTTGGACGCCTTGTATTTGATTTAACTTCGTTCTTGATCTTAAATACTTGAATTGCTCTTCGTTCTTGAGCTTGAATACTTGATTTGTTCTTCCTTCTTGAACTTGATTTTTTGAACTTGAACTTGGTTGCTTGAAGCTTGAAACTTGTGGAGGAATTTGCAGTGTTTGATCCATGAGCTCTTTCTTGCTTCTTGTTATAACTTATGGTGCCTTTTCTGAGTTATGAAGACCCCTATTTATAGTTATGGAAGGTAAGACTTATGATAAGAACAAACTATTTTCGACCAATCAAATTAAAGTGTGACATGACCGCATTTGATTGGCTAGAACATGTCACTTGCACACGTGACGCGATTTCATTGGCCCTTTTAGTGTGACTGGTCATGCCTTGTCATTTTGACATATGGCATGGTCCTATTGGCTCTTCCGCTTGACTTGGCATGCCACGTCATGTGACATGTGGCACCAAACTGGGCCTCTAGGAAGATGTCATCTTGGGCTTAGTGAAGTGGGCTCATCACTTTAGCCCAATTAAATGGGCTCCCAATGGATTAAGACTTATTTATTTAATCCATATATATTGGACTAATATAATTAATCTATTCATATTGGCCCATAATATTTATTTAGACTAATATATTTAAAATGGTCCAAATAATTTAATTGAATTTATATTCAATAAAATTTGCATGCCTACAGAAAGGCTAAGTTATTTTCTTTTGAATCAAGGTTTCAAATGAGGTAACATAGATACAACTCTTTTTATTAAGCAATCAAATTCTGGTAATCTCATTACTCAAATTTACGTTGATGATATTATCTTTGGTAGCCCTAACACTCCTCTTTGTGAAGAATTTGCTCTTTACATGAAAGGTGGATTTTAAATGAGCATGATGGGAGAACTAACCTTCTTCATTGGACTTCAAATCAAGCAGTCTCCTAAAGGAATTTTCATCAGCCAAACTAAGTACACCAAGGAGCTTATCAAAAAGTTTGGAATAGAAAATACTAAGGCTATTGGCACTCATATGAACTACTGTGCTAGATGATGACAGTAATGGAAAAATGGTTGATGAAACCACGTATAGAGAAATGATTGGATCTCTACTTTATTTAACTGCTAGTCGACCAGATATTATGTTTAATGTATGTAAGTGTGCTAGATTTCAGTCAGCTCCTAAGGAATCCCATTTGACTGCTGTAAAATGCATTATTAGATATTTAATTGGTACTACTGAATTCAGCCTATGGTATGACCTTTCTAACAATTTTTCCTTAGGAGGGCTGATTTTGCAGGAGACAAAACTTATAAGAAAAGTACCAGTAGGACATGTCAATTGCTGGGAAATGCCTTAATATCTTGGCACAACAAGAAACAAAATTGTGTTGCTATTTCAACAACTGAGACAGAATACCTAGCTGTTGGAAGTTGTTATACACAAGTTTAATGGATCATGCATCAACTCCTTGACTATGATTTATGTCTTACAGCTACTCCAATTTGTTGTGACAACACCAGTGTTATCTGTCTATCTAAAAACTCTGTGCATCATTCTAGAGAAAAGCATATATATACAATAACAGCTCCTCGAGCAACACTATGATACAACAACAGCTCCTCGGACTATATCATATCACTCACACTGGGTACCTGTGCTCACTGGGGGTGTACACACTCCGGGAGAGGCCCCTTACGGCCAAAGCACAATTACAAGCCATCTCGTGGCATAATCAAACAGGCTCTCAGCCTCATAACAAGCCACCTCGTGGCGTAACACTCAGGCCCTCGGCCTCATAATCATGAATCAGTACAACACTGCTCCGGCGCGCAGCCCGATCCAATAATATCCTCACAACATAGGCCGTCTGTCTCACTCAGTCAAAAATCTCTCAAGCTAGGGCAACAGTAAAAACAAGATGCTGAGCCAAAAATATCATTTAGAATGTCAAAACAAAGTGAATATGGCTGACTTATGAAAACAATATAATATAACATGACTGAGTACAAATATGAAGTTAAAATAGTGAGGAATAGTAGTAAAAATTCCTTAAGGGTTCAAAACAGTTGGCACGAGGCTCAAATATGGCATTCAGCCAAAATCATGATGATACTTTCCAAAACACAATGATAGCAAACAGTTTCCAATCAAATATGCGGTTTAACAGTCATACAGGACGAACTAAGTCATAATCCCCATGGTGCATGACCCCATGCTCGTCATCTAGTGTGTGCGTCACCTTAAAGTAGCACAACGATGTGAAATCCAGGGTTTCATACCCTCAGGACAATATTTAGAATCATTACTTACCTCCATCTGGATGAAATTCTGCTCCGCAATGCCCTCGCCACTGCACTCGGCCTCCAAATGCTCTGAATCTAACCAAAATTAGTATATTATCATCAATATATGCTAAAGGAATGAATTCCCTATGAAAATTATCAAATTAAACCAAAATCCCGAATTTGACTCAAACTCAGCCCCCTGGCCCATGCTTCGGAATCCGATGAAACTCACAAAATCCAATAACCCATTCAACCACGAGTCCAACAATACCAAAATTACCAAATTCCGATAACAATTCGGCCTCCGAATCTTCAAATCTTATTTTCATATCCCTAGGCCGAAATCCCCAATTTACACCTCAAAAATATGTAATTTAGTCGGATTATTCGATGATATTTCAATATTGTGGAGTAGAAATGATCACAAGTGACTTACCTCAAGATTTTCCATGATTTCTTGCTCAAACATTGCCATAAGACGTGTTCTTTCACCAAAAAGAATGTCAAAATAAGCTAAAACAAATAGAACAACATTACTAAACCCGATTCTGGTCGCTAAAAGCCATTTCTGGTCGTTAAAAGTGGTCTAATCTGGTCGCTAAAGGTGCACACCAGATCTGATGCACCAGCAGTCTTTAATTTCACTAAAAAGGATCTAACTCCAACATACGAACTCGGAATTCGATGATTCTTGTTCCTATGAGTCACAAATAATAATACGAACATAGTTCTTCAATCGAAACTCACTACAAAAAAACTGGAATTAGCTACGAATGTCGTCGTTAATCTATCGCTAAAATGCTCGTTACTAGCAGAATCTTTTGATAATCTGTCGCTAATCCATCGCTAAATGAGATTAACAACGGATTTTTCTATTTAGCTACAGATTTTATCCGTCGTTAAACCCTGTTTTTTTAGTAGTGACTCAATTCGGAGTAATTTGGTTAGTGCGATACCCATTTCACTCGTTAAACGATTAACGCATGACTCGCGTCAAAAATCCAATTGCGACTTGATGAAATTAGACTAAACTTTCCAGATCACTCCTATAATTCATTATCAAAATTACAGAAGTCTCGAAATCAAATTTCGATCTCTAGAACTAAAAATGGACTTTTAGATCATTGTGTTTATGCTCAAAACGCCAAAATCTTCCAAAAACTCTTCCAAAACTTATCCGAGCCTCATGGGACCCCGACCAAACATGCCAACACACCCCACAACATCATTCAAACCTTTTCCAACCTTCGAAGAGCTCAAAACAACATCAAGATATCGAATCATCCTCGGTTTCAAGCCTATGAATTCCAAAACTTTCAAATTCCGAATTCAATAAAAAATTCTATCAAGCCTCGTCCGAATGACCTGAAATTTTGCACACACGTCACAAATGACACAACTGGCCTACTCCACTTTTTGGAATTCTATTCGGACCCCGATATCAAAATTTCCAGTGCTGATCGGAAAATGCCAAATTTTTAATTTTGCCAATTCGAGCCTAAATCTACCACAGATCTCCAAAATATATTTCGGACGCGCTCCCAGGCCAAAATCACTTCACGGAGCTAACCATATCATAGAAATATAAATCCAAGAGCGAATACTAAAAAGTCAAAACTTCATCAAACCTTTTAAACTTAAAGCTTCAAATTGAGAATTGTTCTTCCACATCTATTCTGATTATCCTGAAAACCAAAATCGAAGATTTACATAGTCATAATACATCACAAAGGGGCTATTCATGCCCGAGAACTGGCGAGCGAAGTGCAAAAGCTCAAAACGACCGGTCGGGTCGTTATATCCTTCCCCACTTAAACATACGTTTGTCCTCGAACTTGCCCAAGGTTGTTCCGAAAACCATCAAATCGCTGTGTAACCTTTCCATGAACATACCCGGGGGTGATCCCACATCACCCTATCCTATATAGGTCCGATAAACCAACATAACTGAAATTTTACAATTCACCCTAGCCCATAAGCTTAGAACCAATTTTCCACTTCTGAAACTATCTATGAGATCATAATCTCACATCTATACACTGAATAAGTCCGAATGAGCTATGTCAAACCATATCTGCAACCCTAGATGCAATTACATGATATACCCTATAACTCAGACACTCGTAGCGATAACTTCTAATCACGACAGCTGCACACAACAACCGAATATTGATAATAAACCTCTTACCAATTAAAGTCTCATTCCAACACTTTTGAATACTGCCGATGATGAAAGAAACAAGCAAAATCATAATCATCCCCCATATCAACTATTCATGAAGCTCCCTCTCATTTGGCAAGGACCATAGTAAATTTCTAAGCCGAATCCCTATATTATCCTTCCAACATGCTGAAATCGAATCCGATAGTATTCATTCTAGATCCTAATGTCCTCATCTCATCCAACACGATTGCTCTAATGACATGACACATCAATACAATCTAAAGCCACAACCCGTGCGACCCACGCACCAATAAGAAACAGTCCAAATATACTCAAACCATGGAAAAATGACTCAAATGATAGAGTTGTACCACAAGCTCACCAATACTCATCAAACATTGTTGAGAACCCATGACATATCATAGAACCAGAACATACGAATCTAACCTGAAGGATCATACCTCCAAATAACTTTGCTGCAATGCGCGACCCTATCCAAACACTGGTCCACATGAAACACCTCAAGTCGCTATGCTCAAAATCAACAACCACGTGCAATTTAATGTCTAGTACCAAAAGAAAATCATCATAACCACGACAAGGCAAATGACATAACATCACACAAGACTGAAAGGACATAAAACGATACGCCATCTACTGAGCAATACCCAATACTCTTTCCGCTCGAATTCCACTAAGAGACCCCAATAAAACCGTACCATATGCGCCTATAACCAACAAATCCTAATGCCTCGCAACACGGAAAATTGACTCATAAATCTTCCCGAACACAAATAAGCTCAATGACAATGGAATGGAACATCCCTCAACAATATCGCTCGGAGTCAACCTACCCGACTCGATGCAGAACACCCATCCATATTGTCACACCTCCTTTTTCCTACACCCCTCGGAAAGGGTGTATAATAAAGGGAGTTTTTTTCAATTAAAGGACAATCGAAACGAGATTATATTATTAAAAGATTCAGAGTTGCCACTTGGGATATTTATGGTATCCCAAGTCACCAGTTCAAATCCCGAATCGAAGAAAGGATTGATTCTGTATTACAGTCCGCGAACCAGAAATTCGGGTAAGGAATTTTGTTAACCTGGAAGAAAGTGTTAGGCATTCCCGAGTTTTGTGCTTCTAGCACGATCGCTCAACTGTCATATCCAGCTTAATTATCCGACTTAAAACATGTTTAATCCTTTGTGCAATTTTAACTTTTAACCGCTTTTATTTAATTAATTAAAGGAAGATTGCAACGTCATTTAAAATATGTTTTGAACCACGTCACATAAATGCACCCGTGGTCCGCAACATATTTTATCTAACATTGTTGAGATTTGGATTTGGGTCACATAAATGAGCACCCGAGTTTAGGAAGGTAAATTATTAAAATAACGCGCTTAAAGCAACTACGCGTTTTCAACTTTGCGAGGGCCATAAAAATTCGTTAAATGGCACGCCTCGATTTCTAAGAATAAACAAGATTAGTTAAACGAGGGCCATGCAATTATGATTCTTATTTGGCACGGCACACCTCGAATTATTCTGAAAATCGTAATCATGTTACGCGAACGTATAACTAATCACGATTATTAATTAAAATCGTGCCTAATGCAAACTACCGTGATTCCATGTTAAGACTCGATATTTCAAAGAACCTAATCTAGAACACAGGGGTCATAAACAAAATCAAGTAGGATAAACCAATTAAGATTCCAACCACCACTTAATGTTAGCGTACAACCCAGTTAGAAATAATTCACCTACCAATTAATCCCTATGTTTAGCATTAGCAAAAGTTCAAGATGCAAAAAGAAATGCATTTCAACAACGAAGGATAACTGAACTTATTAGCCATGTTTAAACGCAAATCATAGTCACACTCCAACCAAGTAAATTTACTAAGCTTTTTAAGCACAACGGCAAATTGACTTTTAGATTTATAAATCTAAACAAATACACTAAAAAAACTCTTAAACAGATTTATAATATTAACACACTTGCCACACACAATAGCAGGCATATCTGCTAAACCAAACTCTCATGAACAAAATTTCAGCAAAACTTCATGGAAATAAGAAGCAAATATATTAAAAGTGGAAAAGAAAGACCTTGTATTAGCTGAGAACTTCAATTCAACGTACATCAAGCCAAACGATTATCCAAAGCCAATGCAAAGGAAGACATGATATGGACCAAAACTTCTTGTCGAGAACTCCCAACGAATGCATATCGAAAACCTCGATTCTGCCCGGAAACCTCAAACTACGACCTCAAACGACATCAACATCACAATTTCGATGCAACTCGGCAGAAACAGATTTTGACAGTTTCAACGACTGTTGCTGGTTTTTTGTTTGTTCGACGACGATGGTGCGACTCCGGCGAAACAGTGACAGTAGAAGGGGAAGAAGGTATAGAGATGACAGTTAGGTGCTGTAGCATAGGAGGAAGAAAACGAGCAGCGGGATCGTGGGTTTATTCTCGTCGGCGTTCATGGAGGGAAAAGAGTAGCCCTCGTGGCTATTTTGGATGGCAAAAGTGGAGACGATGACTGCATTTTGTCCAGAAGAAGAAGATATGGAGCTATTGGTTCGCTTTCGTCTTAGGGTTGTGTGGCTGGAAGATGAAGAAGCAGCAATAGTTCGTTGGTTTTTTGCGGCTGGTTCAGGTCCGGAGATTAAAGGTTTCTGTAGGGTTTTCTAATTTTATTGGGAAGAAGTATGATCTCAAGCTTTGTGTGCTTGGAGAAGATAAAGTTCAAAGGGAAGGGGGGTCTTTATTGCGATCGAAATGGCGCTCCTCCCTTAGGCGTTATTTTGTTATCCCTTTTATCGTAGAGTCTAAGTCTAGGTTTATATTTTGTGTTTTTTGCTCATTAGTCCCTAGGTCTTTTGTGTATTAGGTACTTAGTGTCTTTTTATTTGTTTTTATTCAAAAGAAGAGTCTAAAAGGGTCCCTAGGCTTAATGAACTATCCTAATTGGGTCAAGAATTGGGCTCTAAAACTCTTAAAATTGTAATCCAACACCATAATTGACTCCTTTTAAAATAAGATAAAAATACTACACAATGACAAAACTAATCCTAAATAATTAAACCAAACATGAAACTATTTTTGTGTTTTTGAAATTATATAGAGATAAAAACAAGGTACTATTTTTTATATTTTTAAAAAAAATTATGAAAAATACATAAACTGAAATATTTTTGTAATTTTTCATTTTTATGATGAAGATAGTGTAAAGAAGTCAAAAATTATTAAAATAGCTATATTAGGCCTAAATTAAATATTTACATGCTAAAATATAAAACATCTTGGGGAGGGTCAAAAATCACATCCCTACAGATGCCCCTCTTTGACTGGAAATGCGAAGAGTTTTCAAACAAAGAACGACTAGACATATTTTTTGACTCGACCCTTATTTGGGAGAGACTAAAACTGAGAAGGGGAAAATGTGACTGAGCCCTGGTATCTGAGCTGCCTACATATCCTTTCTTATAAAGAAATCAGGTCACGTGTAGTTCAGAGGTGAGTGAGGTGATGGAGTATACCGAGGTGAAGAGCCGATCGAGGTGTTGTTCCGTCAAGGTTCTGGTTTGTGGTCCTGTTATTACATCAAAATCAAAAAATAATGAAAAAGACTAACTAAGCCTGTCAACTATGAGTTAAAAAATTCCTATCTATAAGTCTTCTGAAGCTTGATCTTGAGTCTTGAGTGGTTCTTCATACAGACTTTGGATTTGAACCTTGATGCTTGCTAGTTGCACGTGCTACCTCATTCTTCATTAGATTTTCGGATCAAGACCGGAAATGTAGTACTTGTGACCTCAACCATGTTTTGAGAAACTCATATCTTTCATCAACTTTTGCATTTGGATTAATTTCTTGCCTTTGTCTTTTTCTTTATTGTGACTAACTTATGTTGATCACCTCGGACTGTTGACTCGCATTCTTTTCGCGAGCTTCTTTTGTTGCTGACTTGAATTGTAATCTAAGATGTTTTCCCTTTTCTTCAGGTGGACGCTTGACTACTGAACTTGAACTATATTCCCGTGCTCTCTAAGCGGGCTCCTGACTGTTGAACTTGAATTGCATTCCCGTGCTCTCCAAGTAGGATCCTAACTGCTGTACTTGAATTGTATTCCCGAGCTCTCCAGGTGGGCTCCTGACTGCTGAACTTGAATTGTATTCCCGTGCTCTCCAGGTGGGCGCCTGACTGCTGAACTTGAATTGTATTCACGTGCTCTCTAAGTGGGCTCCTGATTCCTGAACTTGAATTGTATTCCCATGCACTCCAGGTGGGCTCCTGACTGCTGAACTTAAAATGTATTCCCGTTCTCTCCAGGTAGGCAGCTGATTGCTGAACTTGAATTATATTCTCGTGCTCTCCAGGTGAGCGCCTGACTGCTGAAACTTGAATTGTATTCCCTTGCTCTCCAGGTGGGCGCCTAACTGCTGAACTTGAATTGTATTTTGAGATGTTTTTCCTTTCTCCAAGTGGATGCCTGACTGCTGAACTTGAACTGTATTCCCGTGTTCTCTAGGTAGGCTCTTGACTGCTGAACTTGAATTATATTCCCGTGCTCTCTAGGTGGGCTCGTAACTACTGAGCTTGAATTGTATTTCCGTGCTTTCCAGGTGGGCGCCTGACTACTGAACTTGAAATGTATTCCCTGCTCTCCAAGTGGGCACCTGATTGCTGAAACGTGAATTGTATTCCCCTGCTCTAAAGGTGGGCGCCTGATTGCTGAAACTTAAATGTATTCCCATGCTCTCCAGGTGGCCGCCTGACTGCTGAACTTGAATGTATTCCCGTGCTCTCCGGGTGGGCTCCTGACTGCTGAACTTGAAATGTATTCCATTGCTCTTTAGGTGGGCGCCTGACTGCTGAACTTGAAATATATTCCCATGCTCTCCAGGTGGGCGCCTGACTGCTGAACTTTAAATATATTAACCTTGCTCTCCAGGTGCGCGCCTGATTGCTGTACTTGAAATGTATTCCCGTACTCTCCAGGTGGGCTCCTAACTACTGAACTTGAAATATATTCCCTTGCTCTCTAAGTAGGTGCCTGACTGCTGAACTTGAAATGTATTCCCGTGCTCTCCAGGTGGGCGCCTGAATGCTGAACTTGAAATGTATTCCCATGCTCTCCAGGTGGGCGCCTGATTGCTGAACTTGAAATGTATTCTCGTGCTCTCCAGGTGGGCTCCTGACTGCTAAACTTGAAATGCATTCTCGTGCTCTCCAGGTGGGCGCCTGACTGCTAAACTTGAACTGTATTCCCTTGCTCTCCAGGTGGGTGCCTGATTGCTTAAAGTTGAACTGTACTCCCTTGCTCTCTAGGTGGGTGCCTGATTTTTGAAATTTAATTTGTATTCCCTTGCTCTCCAGGTGGGCGCTTGGTTGCCAAACTTGAACTGTTTCTCCATGTTCTCCAAGTGGGTACCTGATTTAAACAAAAATAGACAAAACAAAGAAATTTGTTTGCCCTAGTTTGGTAGTTGAGCACATATATGAGTGTTAACCTGAATAGTGTTACCAAATATTCTAAGAATTTGAAAGCTAGATCCCGTTATCTAGGAGGGTCCGGACAAATCTTAATTAAATGACAATTTTAGATCTAAGTTATATCTTCTAAAGGTGTGACTTCCACTATATCATGTTATCTAAGAGAGTTTTATCACTACACACCATTATCCAAGAGGGTCCTGAAAATCAAAAATCAAGTCTTATATTAAGAGTGACAATTTTACGGCTGAACTATACTACCCTATGACAGAACTTACGCTACATCTTGTTATCTAATGGAAATATTAAAACTAGGTCCCATTATTCGGGAGGGTCCTGAAAACTCCTAATTGAATCCTATCTTAAACATGCAAACTTTGAAATCAACTTATATTCCTTGCGGTACATTTATGCTAGATTTTGCTACCTATGATTGTTTCGATTTTTAAGTAGGTCCCATTTTCCAGGAGGGTCCTGAGAACTTACGGTCATACCTATCTGGTGCTTGCCTTTCCTTACGGTGGGTTTCTCCAAAACAAACGAGATTTTCTGCCCATGTTTCATTCAAAGAAAAATCTTGTCAATTTAAACATAGTGGTTGGTTTGTGGTCTTAAACTTTGAGGGCTATTGCTCCTTCACTTCCCATGATAACTAATTTCCACTCGAAGACCTTGCATGTTTATTGACTAACCACTTTCTCTGTCATCCGTATCACTGAAAATACCTTTTCTCCATTTAGACCCAATAACCTCTATTTGTTGCATTGCTCATGAACTGGCATCTACCCAACCTTTATGTCTTACATGAATCACAAAGCACGTCCATTGCCCCCACTCCGTGTGTATGCTGTTCTTTCTTGGCTTGAACCACTGGCCTTGACCTTGAGGTCTGTTGCTCCTTCACTTTCCATGATAATTGATTTACATTCGAAGACCTTGCTTGTTCATTGACTAACCACTTCCTTTGTCACCCATAACACAAAAAATACCTCTTCTCCATTCAAACCCAATACCTTCTATCTGTTGCATTACTCCTGAAGTGATAGTTACCAACCTTTGTGTCTTACATGAACCCCAAAGCACGACACTTGTCACCCTCTTATTGCGTGTGCTGTTCTTTCTTTACTTAGACCACTGGTCCTGTCCTTGAGGTCTACGACTCCCTCATTTGCCATGATAACTTTGATTTCTGCTTGGAAGGTCTTGCTCGTCACTGGTTTATCACCCTTTTGTCAATCTTATCACATGAAATACCTTTGATCTATTCACTTTGACCCTTCATCTGTTGCATTGTTCATGAATTGATATATAGACCAAGCCTTTGTATTTCACAAGGATCCCAAAGCACGTTGATTGTTACCAACTCAGTGTGCCTGCTGTTCTTTCCTGACTTATGATGCTTTGATGTGTTAACCAGATCCCGTTTTCTGCAATTGGAGAGCTGGTGAAAATTTTTGAAGTCATTTCTCACTTGTTCTAACCAAACAGACATAGGAAGAGGAAGTAAACAAGACAAAAGGAACATAGTAGATGACAATGGAAAGAGATGATTGCTAACAAGAAAACTACAAAGTAAAAGCCTATCGGATGTGGATAACAACTCTAATGACCATGACATGCACCTGTGGCCTATTCTATGAAGCAAATCTGATGTTCAGCTCCTGTTATACCCCCAAACCGTGAAGCTCAGCTTCGATGCTCCGTCGTTAGTCATCTTTCACATTCTCTGTCTGGTGATTTCCTATCTGATTCTCAATATCATTTTGTTCTTTCTCTCAACTTACAATCACCTCAAGGTGCCCATGAAGGTTTTCACCAATAAGACTCTCTCATTTTTATTTCTTTCAACTTTCACCACCATAAGATGATCGTGAGGGTTTTTACCAAAAAGACTCTCTCATTTTTATTATTTTTTCTGCTTGGACTAGAGTGTTGCCTTTGATACGAATCACCTCTACTTATTCGACTTGGCATTTCTCAAAGACTGATCAAAATTTCTTTCTTTGGACCGTAATGTGGGCTTTTGGACAGGGTTAGAAAGAATGGGTATAAAAGGCTCAAAACAATTCCAATGGGTTAAAAGTTACAACTTTCGGAATCATATTTCTTATAACAACCACAACTTCTGCCCCAGTTTCTTGCTTGGGGACTTTTGGATTTTGTTTGATGGGATCGAACCGTGAGGCGGCCTACGTATTCTTAAAAGGAATCAGGTCAAACGTAGTTCAAGACATAGGAATTGCTTTGTTTTGTTGTGATTTTATCTTTTCTATTTCTTTTCTTTGTCTTCTTTTCTTTTTCTCTTTTGTTGTTTTGTTGCTTTTTCTTTTTCTTTTCTTCTCTTTTTCTTCTTTTTCTTTTTTTTCCCACTCTTTTCATTCTTTTCTTTTCTCTTTTTCCTTTACTTATCTTTCACGATTGTGTTCCTGATTTTTGCTACTGATCCAAAAGAAGGGCATGAAAGAAAATAAATAAGGCTCAAAGGGGTGATGAAGTATAAAGTGTTTAGATAGCAGAACAAAATGCCTTCGTCATTTCAAACTTCAAAACATGCCAAGTACAAACAACACATTTAAACAAACCAAGGAAAACATTCGTAACATCTTTTGATTGTACTAGACTTGATAACTGTATCCACACATTCGCCTTCCACATCTATTAAATCCAAAGAACCGTTGGACAACACTTTCACTCACATTACCACGAACGACCCCTGTCAATTTGGGGCAAACTTGCTTTTAGCTTCAAACCGATGCAGCATGATGTATTTCAATAGTGTTGCTTTATGTTCTATTTGCCCCAATTTCTCATTGTTCGGTCTTCAAATGATCTCAAAGTGTCCAAATCTGTTCTTATTTCCCTCAAGTTCCTCTATCATCTTCAAAATTGTTTAATTGCTTCATTACTAAACTAACTTTGGAGCCCAGGCTTAGAATTACGCATACATGTCATGTCACTAGAGCCAACAGGAAAAGAAATATAAAAGAAAAGAGAAATAAACAAAAATTACTAGGAATAACAGAAAGTAGAAAATTCCAGTAGACAGACCGTGAAAGGGTTTGAACAAAACAAGAAAACTAAATTGGGGTCACAAACCTGGAACAAAACTAGGCAACACTAAATGCGTTGCTATGACTAAAGGAACTAGGAAAAATAAAAGGATAGAAGGGTTTGAGTCACAATACAATATCCGGATTACAACCCTGAAATAATTCGGACAACAGAAATGACAACAAAATAAACCACCAAAACTCCACTCCGGCTGACCAAGAAATGGAGCGTCTTTCCAATTACCAAGCACGTCATCTTAGCCAGTGAGTTTCGCATCAATACTACCAAGACCATTATCAGCTTTAATCAACAAGTTTCCAAGAGGATTCGCATGCTCCCTGACACTGACATTGACCACAACTACCCCTTCTTGAATGATTCTTTTTATTTCCCTTTTCAAAGTGCGACAATATTCAGTGCTATGCCCCCGGACATTAGAGTGGTACATGCATCGAACAACAGGATCAAAGCCTTTTGCATATGGGTCTGGAGTATAGCCGAAGAGCAGCTCAATCAGGCCAGAATGCTTTAACTTTTCAAACAAACTTGTGTAGGATTCTCCGTTGGGTGTGAAATTATCTTTTTGCCTTTGTTTCCCTCCATGCCTCAGTTTTCTAGGATTGTTGGATGCTTGAAAATTCTGTGAAGGCATACGAAAATTTTGGGATGCTGGTGCTCGCCCTAGGGAGTGACCTGGTAGTTGGACAGATGGTCGGATGTTGTTCGGTGGATAATACTGGGGTGGCTTATTTGGAGTTTAGGGATGCTTACGTGGTCTGTATTGCGGCTGAAAACGTTTAGCAAGAACAACCACTGGACCCTGTCGTCAGCGAGGCTCAGCAACACCTTTTCTATCAATGGGAGGGCTATCCCAAACAACTTGTTCGTTCCATCTGAGCAAAAAATCCTTAAAACTTTCCTTGGGTTACTTTTCCATATGAGATAGGGAGGAGTGGTCTAGGACAATGTCTATATTGCACTGAAAGCGTCGCACAAAATCTTGAGCCATGTCACCCAATGTAGGCCACTTCCCGACATCATGACGATTATGCCATTCCAAAGCTACCCCAGTCAAGCTCTTACGAAAACATGTCATCAACAAGTCATCTTTCTCTCCAATACTTCTCATTTCACCGCAATAGACCCTCAGGTGGGCTACCGGATCTCCACCCCCATCATACAAGTTAAACTTTGGTACTTTAAACCCCGCAGGCAGGCAAACGTCAGGGAACGTACCCAACTCTTTGTAAGACATGTTAACCTGGTCTCCCATTCCTTGCTTATTCTTTAAGGACGGTTCTATGCCTTTCAACCTCCTGGGTATCTCATCTTGGCCTTCTCTTCTTGTGAACTTTTCATTTTCAATATGAGGCTCATCTCGTGGGCCCTGCTTATATGAGTTAGGAACCTTGTGAGCAATCTCTGAGGGGTAATATTGGGCATCGCGAGCTTTAAGTGGGTGTTCATTGTCGGGGATAGTGGATGTGACAGGAGGACACTTTTGGGAAAAGATAGTTGGAGTACGAGTGATGTAGCTACTAGGTTGGTTGGGAAAGCTGTGATAAGCGGGTGGATCTGGAGAGAATGGAGGATCATCTGGCATTGTGTCAGAATTTAGGTGAGGGTAGCATCTAAGAAGCTAGGTGGTGGCGGGGGTGGTGCCCTCCCAGTCATCCAAGCCTGATACATGTCCGCCATGTATTTTCTTAACATCTTTACCTCATCAGTCAAACCAGTGTCATCTTCAACCAACTACTTTCGGGCATCGGTTATCAACGAACCCAATTTTGTTATTGTCTGACATTGCCTTTTATGTTATGGAGAGGAGTTACTATTTTGAGAACCACAAACCAACCACCTTTCTGCTATGAATATATTAAAAGGAACAAAATAAAGTCATCCCGATAGCTTTGGGGCATTTAACAGCAAAAATATCACATTGTGCGCAATGCAACTAGACAATTAATGGTTCTAGAATGACTTCGAGGGTTGTAAGGTCACTTGGCATCATCCCAATTTGTCCATTTGAATCTTCTCTTTTCTTTGCTTTTCTGGCACCTGCTTGATCATTTTTCCTTCCTCTTTTTCCTTCTAATTATCACATCTTTTCTTTCCTCTCATTTCTGACATCTCATGGTTTCACCTCTTTTTTCTTTTCTCTTTTTTTTTTGATTTTTCTTTTTTTCTTTTCTTTTGATAAAAAAATAATTCGATCGAATCCTATGTAGGTTGCCTATGTATCATGACCCCGCATGAATCAGACCAATCGTAGTTCTAGAAGATCCGGAATAAAATAAACAAACGAACATTCCCCCCTTTTTTTTGTACTAACTTAATGACTAATCCGATGAGAACAGAGAAATAAATAAGCAACTCCTGAATGATCCGGACTGGATGGTCTCGAGGTGTCTATCATGGTCAAACTCCGGTAAGTAGATCGATACCTGTATGAGAAAACTTTAAACCAACACTATGTGAGACAATAATACTCCTTACTAGACACATGCAAGACATGATTTATTTTTGCAAAATGGTTTATTTGGCCAAAAGGTGGCTAGAAGTGCAAAATTTGGCTAAGTCCCCGCAAAGCCAAGAACCTAAGATTTACAAGAAAGACCGGATCCTATATGGGTTGCCTACGTATCACGTCCTGAAAACGGGAATCAGGTATGCGTAGTTCGGGCATATTGGATACGGTTGAGAAAAAAAACAACTAATTTAGAAAAAATATATTTTTTGGTTTTTCTTAAAAAATGATAAAACATGCAAAATCTTTTTGAATTTTCTCACGACCCAAAATCTACTAAGGGTCGTGGTGGCGCCGGACACCGCTGTCAGGCAAGCCAACCAAGATTGCATAATTAAATTCCAGTTTTAGTATTTGTGGAAATCATTTTTCTTATACGTTAAATATTAAATAATAAAAATTTTACAAAAATGAATATAAAGTCGATAAAAGACTTAATACTAAATAATCCATAAATTCTCCTAGAACCCGGTGTCACAAGTGCATGAACATCTACTGATAAGAAAATAAAATACAACATCCATCCAAAATATAGTGGACAGGAAATAAATACAATATACTGAAAGGGACTATACTAGCTGCGGGTCGCCTCGAATAATGCAACTCACCTAGTCCCAGAATCATCCGCGCTGCTAGGCCCAGTGAGCTACTAGGGTTACATATACCTGTGCAATAAAAATGCACAGAAGTGTAGTATGAGTACGAAAATAACATGTACTCAATGAGTATCCCGCCTAATCTCAAAAAAGTAGAGACGAGATGGTCAACTTCGACACTTACTAGAGGTCAATTAACAATATTCTAAAAATATGAGGAAAATCATGGATTTATATAGTAGTTCTAATTCACGAAGCCGGAAAACAGGTAAACACCTTCAACAAATAATCAAGGATTTTCAAGGTCTACTCTCTATTATCTTATCAATTTATATCAAGCTACGAAGGGCAAATTTCACGTTTAAAATTCTCAAGCGACAAATAACATGCGCAAATCACACCGAGGCAACAGCCCGATCCAACAGAAATGTAAACTGTGCACTGCCGAGGGCCAAATGTCTCGAACCATAGATGCATCTATTACCCCGCTCGCGAATCTATCCATGCGATGCGGTCAACATAAAATAAACAGTTACCCTACTCGTGAATCATCCATGCGATGCAGGTACGCATAAAATAAACAATCACCCTGCTCATGAATCATCCATGCGATGCAGGCACACATAAAACACATGGTCAAACTGTCAATTAAGAATTTATTGGGGAATAATTATCCAAATAAAACGAATTCTCCTTTAACAATTTTTAACAAATGAAGTTTAATCCTTTTAGAAATTCGCTTACTAATTCAACGTGATTTAAGCAATTCAAGCTATCAATGGGTTCATAAATAATCCAAGTATAACATGTTTTTGGGTCCTAACTACCCGGACAATAGCATAATAGTAGCTACGCACGGACTCTCGGCACCTCGTGCGTACATAGCCCCCACAAATAGGAGCACATAATCAATTATTTCACCTATGGGGACAATTCCCTCTCACAAGGTTAGAAAGGAGACTCAGCTCGCTCCGAAGATCCAAACCGGCATTCCACGCCCTTCCGAAGGCTCTAATTGATGCACCACGCTCCAAAACTAGCCAACGGTTACGCAAATCCATTAATTTACACTCAATTATTCATTAAAATCTAATTTATAGCAATTCCTAACTCCAATCGAAAAGTTGACCAAAACGCCCTCGGGCCCACGTGCTCAGATTCCAAATTTTTTTCAAAGATAAAGATTACCCATGACCTTAGGAACTCAAATATATAATTTTCTCTAAATTCCATACCCAAAATAGTGGCTAAATTCCAAGAATATAATTTCTAGATCTTTCTACCAAAATCCCAAAATTTTTTACAATTTTCATGCTCAAATCCATACATAATTGATGTATTTAACTCAAAATAGGTCGGGATAACTTACCCTATCATTAATGAAGAAGATCCTCTCTGGACACCCCTCCAAAAATCGCCCAAGCCAAGAAAATATGAGAGGAAATAGCCAAACTCCGATTTTTAAAACACCTTCACTGCCTCAGCAATTTCCGCTTCTGCGGAAATATTTTCGCTTTCGCGGTCCCTCTTTTGCGGACAAAACGCCTCTCCTACGGACACTGGGCTCCAGCCCACATTTTGCTTCTACGGACAACCCACCGCTTCTGCTATTCTGCTTCTGCGGATCTAGTGCCGCTTTTGCGGTCCTGGTCAGCTTCACATCCAACCGCTTCTGCGGCTGCTTCCTCACTTCTGCGGGGACGCTTCCGCAGTCCCATCTCCGTAGAAGCAGAAATACCAGAAGTTGCAGCTCCAGCCCTCCTTCAAACTCCGGATTCGATCCGTTAGCCACTCGAAATCCACTTGAGGCCCTCGGGACCTCAACCAAACCTACCAACCAGTCCCAAAACACATTACGGACTTGTTCGAGGCCACAAATCATATCAAACAATGCTAAAACCATGAATTACAACCCGATTCAAGCTTTATGAACTTCAAAATTTCAAACTTCTATTTCCGATGTTTAAACCTATCAAATCACGTCCGATTAACCTCAAATTTTGCGCACAAGTCATATTCGACATTGCGAACCTACTCCAACTTTCGGTATTGGATTCCAACCCTGATATCAAAAAGTTCATCTCCGGTCAAACTTCTAAAAAACCTTCAAATTTTTATCTTTAGCCAAATGGCTCCAAAATGACCTGCGGACCTCCGAATTCACTTCCGATCGCGTCCCCAACTCCAGAATTACCATACGGAGCTATTCACAGTCTCGGAATCCTAAATGGACATCGATAACATAGAAATACACTTCAAGCCAAACTTATGAAATTTCTTCTAAAATGCTAATTTCTACAATAGGCGCCAAAACGCTCCTGGGTTATTCAAAACGCCTACCGGACATATGCCCAAGTCTAAAATTATCGTACGAACCTGCTGGAACCTTCAGATCCCGATTCTGATGTCGTTTACTCAAAATTCCAATCTAGTTTATTCTTTCAACTTTAAGCTTCCGAAATGAGATTTCTCTATCCAAATCGACTCTGAACTTTTCGGAGCTTAATTCCGACCACGCGTACAAGTCATAATACCTTAAATGAAGCTGTGCATGACCTCTGACTGCTGAACGGAGCGCTAGGACTCAAAACGACTGGTTGGGTCGTTACAGATTTTCTTTTTCTCTTTTTTTTTTTGATTTTTTGATTTTTTGAAAAATGATGAAAACATTTAAAATCTTTTTGAATTTTTCAAGCTCTTTTTTTTCATTAGCAAAAATCTGACAGAATACATAATTGGGTCCCACTCGCTTTATCTTCACACTTCACCCTTTCTTTTTTCCTTTTTTTATTTTTTTTTGTTTTTCTTGTTTTTTTCATTTTTCATTTGCCCTCAACTATCATTGGTCCGCCAAATGACCCTTTTACCCTCGAATAAATGTAACTTGTAGCACATAGGATGCATCAAGATGGTCTGTTATTTTGGGTACACCTGTCCTAAACGGACCTAACCCTTGTGTTGTGTCCCCTAAGTCAAGTGCACATGCTGCAGATAAGCATTCCTACTAGGGATACGGCATGAGGCTAAGTTATTCTAGGTTTAAAATCTAATTTTATGTGTTCTAGACCTGGCTTACCCGAGCAGACAACTCGAGCCGGGGGGGGGGGGGCTGCGTACCGGTAACCAAAAGATCATCCGTCTTTCCAACTTGTCCGAGCCTCGTTCTATTTGGGATATGAAACTAACAGAAAGAAGTCACGACCAGCATGTACTCCTCAGAAGAGAGAAGAGAGGGTTTCGTAACAGTTTATATATACAGTTCAGATAATATTAAAGCGGTAAAAAGCAACATTTTGCACATTAGTCCCAAACATGTAATAAAGTCAGATAATAAACAAAACCAAATACAATAATTATTCCAAACTCAAAGTTTGAACCATGAACCAGAGATTCTAGGTTCTTGTTCCCCAGCAGAGTTGCCGGAGCTGTCACACATCCTTTTTCCTACACCCTTCAAAAAGGGTGTATAATAAAGGGAATTTTTTCAACTAAAGAACAATCAAAATGGAATTATATTATTAAAAGATTCAGAGTTGCCACTTGGGATATTTATGGTGTCCCAAGTCACCGGTTCAAATCACGAATCGAGGAAAAGATTGACTTTGTATTATAGTCCGCAAATCATAAATTTGGGTAAGGAATTCTGTTAACCCGGAAGAAGGTGTTAGGCATTCCCGAGTTTCGTGGTTCTAGCATGGTCACTCAAATGTCATATTCAGCTTAATTATCCGACTTAAAACATGTTTAATCCTATATGTAATTTTAACTTTTAACCGCTTTTATTTAATTAATTAAAGAAAGATTGCAACGTCATTTAAAATATGTTTTAAACCACGTCACATAAATGCAATCGTGGTCCGCAACATATTTTATCTAACATTGTTGAGATTTGAATTTGGGTCACATAAATGCGCACCGGAGTTTAGGAAGGTAAATAACGCGCATAAAACAACTATGCGTTTTCAACTTTGCGAGGACCATGAAAATTTGTTAAATGGAACGCCTTGATTTCTAAGAATAAACAAGATTAGTTAAACGAGGGCCATGCAATTGTGATTCTTGTTTGGCACGGCACACCTTGAATTATTCTGAAAGTCGTAATCATATTACGTGAACGTATACATAATCACGATTATTAATTAAAATCATGCCTAATGCAAACTACCGTGATTCCATGTTAAGACTCGATATTTCAAAGAACCAAATATGGAACACAGGGGTCATAAAGAAAATCAAGTAGGATAAACAAATTAAGATTCCAACCACACTTAATGTTAGCGTACAACCCAGTTAGAAATAATTCACCTACCAATTAATCCCTATGTTTAGCATTAGCAAAAGTTCAAGATGCAAAAAGAAATGCATTTCAACAACGAAGGATAACTGAACTTAGTAACCATGTTTAAATGCAAATCATAGTCACACCCCAACCAAGTAAATTTACTAAGCTTTTTAAGCACAACGGCAAATTGACTTTCAGATTTATAAATCTAAACAAATACACTAAAAAAACTCTTAACTAAATTTATAATATTAACACATTGGCCACACACAATAGGAAGCATATCTTCTAAACCAAACTCTCATGAACAAAATTTCAGCAAAACTTCATGGAAATAAAAAGCAAATATATTAAAAGTGGAAAAGAAAGACCTTGTATTAGCTGAGAACTTCAATTCAACGTACATCAAGCCAAACGATTATCCAAAGCCAATGCAAAGGAAGACATGATATGGACCAAAAACTCTTGTCGAGAACTCCCAACGAATGCATATCGAAAACCTCGATTTTGCTCGGAAACCTCAAACTACGACCTCAAACGACATCAACATCACAATTTCGATGCAACTCGGCAGAAACAGATTTTGACAGTTTCAACGACTGTTGCTGGTTTTTTGTTTGTTCGACGATGATGGTGCGACTCCGGCGAAACAGTGACAGTAGAAGGGGAAGAAGGTATAGATATGACAATTAGGTGCTGTAGCATAGGAGGAAGAAAACGAGCAGCGGGATCGTGGGTTTATTCTCGTCGGCGTTCATGGAGGGAAAAGAGTAGCCCTCGTGGCTATTTTGGATGGCAAAAGTGGAGACGATGGCTGCATTTTGTCCAGAAGAAGAAGATATGGAGCTGTTGGTTCGCTTTCGTCTTAGGGTTGTGTGGCTGGAAGATGAAGAAGCAGCAACAGTTACGTTGGTTTTTTGCGGCTGGTTCAGGTCTGGAGATTAAAGGTTTCTTTAGGGTTTTCTAAATTTTTTGGGAAGAAGAATGATCTCAAGCTTTGTGTGCTTGGAGAAGATGAAGTTCAAAGGGAAGGTGGGTCTTTATTGCGATCGAAATGGCGCTCCTCCCTTAGGCGTTATTTTGTTCTCCCTTTTATTGTAGAGTCTAGGTCTAGAATTATATTTTGTGTTTTTTGTTCATTAGTCCCTAGGTTTTTTGTGTATTAGGTCCTTAGGGTCTTTTTTATTTGTTTTTATTCAAAAGAAGAGTTTAGAAGGTTCCCTAGACTTAATGGACTAATCCGAATTGGACTCTAAAACTCTTAAAATTGTAATCCAACACCTTAATTGACTCCTTTTAAAATAAGATAAAAATACTACACAATGGCAAAGCTAATCCTAATTAATTAAACCAAACATGAAACTATTTTTGTGTTTTTGAAATTATAAAGATATAAAAACAAGGTACTATTTTTTGTATTTTAAAAAAAAAATTATGAAAAATACATAAACAGAAATATTTTTGTAATTTTCTATTTTTATGACGAAAATAGCGTAAAGAAGTCAAAAATTGTTAAAATAGCTATATTAGGCTTAAATTAAATATTTACATGCTGAAATATAAAAAAATCTTGGGGAGGGTCAAAAATCACATGTCTACAGCTGCCCCTCTTTGACTGGAAATGCGAATAGTTTTTAGACAAAGAACGACTAGACAGGTTTTTTGACCCGACCTTTATTTGGGAGAGACTAAAACTGAGAAGGGGGAAATGTGATTGAGCCCTAGTATCTGAGCTGCCTACATATCCATGACTATAAAGAAATCAGGTCACGTGTAGTTCAGAGGTGAGTGAGGTGATGCAGTATACCGAGGTGAAGAGCCGATCGAGGTGCTGTTCCGTCAAGGTTCCTGTTTGTGGTCCAGTTATTACATCAAAATAAAAATAAATAATGAAAAAGACTAACTAAGACCGTCAACTATGAGTTACAAGATTCATATCTATAAGTCTTCTGAAGCTTGATCTTGAGTCTTGAGTGGTTCTTTATGCAGACTTTAGATTTAAACCTTGATGCTTGCTAGTTGCACGTGCTAGCTCGTTCTTCTTCAGATTTTTGGATCAAGACCAGAAATGTAGTGCTTGTGACCTCAACCATGTTTTGAGAAACTTATATCTTTCATCAACTTTTGCATTTGGATTAACTTCTTTCCTTTCTCTTTTTCTTTATTGTGACTAACTTCTGTTGATCACCTCGGACTGTTGACTCGCATTCTTGCGGCGAGCTTCTTTTGTTGCTGACTTGAATTGTAATCTAAGATGCTTTCCCTTTTCTTCAGGTGGATGCCTGACTGCTGAACTTGAACTGTATTCTCGTGCT
This sequence comes from Nicotiana glauca, assembly GCA_026770625.1. NCBI lineage: Eukaryota > Viridiplantae > Streptophyta > Magnoliopsida > Solanales > Solanaceae > Nicotiana > Nicotiana glauca. Next base: position 448,805 of record MU743312.1, read on the forward strand.
CTCTAAGTGGGCTCCTGACCGCTGAACTTGAATTGTATTCCCGTGCTCTCCAGGTGGGATCCTGACTGCTGAACTTGAATTGTATTCCCGTGCTCTCCAGGTCGGTGCCTAACTTCTAAACTTGAATTGTATTCACGTGCTCTCCAAGTGGTCTCCTGATTCCTGAACTTGAATTGCATTCCCGTGCTCTCCAGGTGGGCTCCTGACTGCTGAACTTGAAATGTATTCCCGTTCTCTCCAGGCGGGCGCCTGATTGATGAACTTGAATTATATTCTCGTGCTCTCCAGGTGGGCGCCTGACTGCTGAAACTTGAATTGTATTCCCATGCTCTCTAGGTGGGTGCCTGACTGTTGAACTTGAATTGTATTTTGAGATGTTTTTCCTTTCTCCAAGTGGACGCTTGATTGCCGAAATTGAACTATATACCCATGTTCTCTAGGTGGGCTCTTGACTGCTGAACTTGAATTGTATTCCCGTGGTCTCTAGGTGGGCTCCCAATTACTAAGCTTGAATTTTATTCCCGTGCTCTCCAGATGGGCGCCTGACTGTTGAACTCAAAATGTATTCCCTGCTCTCCAGGTGGGCGCCTCATTGCTGAAACTTTAATGTATTCCCGTGCTCTCCAGGTGGCCGCCTGACTACTGACCTTGAATATATTCTCGTGCTCTCCGGGTGGGCTCCTGACTACTGAACTTGAAATGTATTCCGTTACTATCCAGGTGGGCGCCTAACTGCTGAAATTGAAATATATTCCCGGGCTCTCCAGGTGGGCGCCTGACTTCTGAACTTTAAATGTATTCTCATGCTCTCCAGGTAGGCGCCTGACTGCTGAACTTGAAATATATTTCCATGCTCTCCAGGTGGGCGCCTGACTGCTGAACTTTAAATGTATTCCCATGCTCTCCAGGTGGGCGCCTGATTGCTGTACTTGAAATGTATTCCCGTGCTCTCCAGGTGGGCTCCTGACTGTTGAACTTAAAATGTATTCCCATGCTCTCTAGGTGGGCGCCTGATTGCTGAACTTGAAATATATTCCCGTGCTCTCCCGGTGGGCTCCTGACTGCTAAAATTGAAATGTATTCCCGTGCTCTCCAGGTGGGCGCCTGACTGCTGAACTTGAAATGTATTCCCGTGCTCTCCAGGTGGGTGCCTGATTGCTAAACTTGAACTGTATTCCTTTGCTCTCCAGGTGGGTGCCTGATTGCTTAAAGTTGAACAGTATTCTCTTGCTCTCCACGCAGGCACCTGATTGCTCAAACTTGATTTGTATTCCTTTGCTCTCCAGGTGGGCGCCTGATTGCCAAACATGAATTGTTTTTCCCTGTTCTCCAAGTGGGTACCTGATTTAAACAAAAATAGACAAAACAAAGAAAATTTTCTGCCCTAGTTTTGTAGTTGGGCACATATATGAGTGTTAAACTGAACAATGTTACCAAATATTCTAAGAATTTGAAAGCTAGATCCCGTTATCCAGGAGGGTCTTAACAACTCTTAATTAAATGACAATTTTAAATCTAAGTTATATCTTCTAAAGGTGTGACTTCCACTAAATCTTATTATCTAAGAGAGTCTTACAACTACACCCCATTATCCAGGAGGGTCCTGAAAATCAAAAATCTAGTCTTATATTAAGAGTGACAATTTTACGGCTGAACTATACTACCCTACGACAGAACTTACGCTACATCTTGTTACCTAATGGAAATCTTAAAACTAGGTCCCATTATTCGGGAGGGTCCTGAAAACTCCTAATTGAATCCTATCTTAAACATGCAAACTTTGAAACCAACTTATATTCCTTGTGGTACATTTATGCTAGATTTTGCTACCTATGATTGTTTCAATTTTTAAGTAGGTCCCATTTTCCAGGAGGGTCCTGAGAACTTACGATCATACCTATCTGGTGCTTGCCTTTCCTTACGGTGGGTTTCTCCAAAACAAACGAGATTTTCTGCCCCTGTTTCATTCAAAGAAAAATCTTGTCAATTTAAACATGGTGGTTGGTTTGTGGTCTTAAACTTTGAGGGCTATTGCTCTTTCACTTCCCATGATAACTAATTTCCACTCGAAGACCTTGCATGTTTATTGACTAACCACTTTCTCTGTCATCCGTATCACTGAAAATACCTTTTCTCCATTTAGACCCAATAACCTCTATTTGTTGCATTTCTCATGAACTGGCATCTACCCAACCTTTATGTCTTACATGAATCCCAAAGCACGTCCATTACCCCCACTCCGTGTGTATGCTGTTCTTTCTTGGCTTGAACCACTGGCCTTGACCTTGAGGTCTGTTGCTCCTTCACTTTCCATGATAATTGATTTACATTCGAAGACCTTGCTTGTTCATTGACTAACCACTTCCTTTGTCACCCATAACACAAAAAATACCTTTTCTCCGTTCAAACCCAATACCTTCTATCTGTTGCATTGCTTCTGAAGTGACAGTTACCAACCTTTATGTCTTACATGAACCCCAAAGCACGACACTTGTCACCCCCTCATTGCGTGTGTTGTTCTTTCTTTACTTAGACCACTGGTCCTGTCCTTGAGGTCTACAGCTCCTTCATTTGCCGTGATAACTTTGATTTCTGCTTGGAAGGTCTTGCTCGTCACTGGTTTACCACCCTTTTGTCAATCTTATCACAGGAAATACCTTTGATCTGTTCACCCTGACCCTTCATCTGTTGCATTGTTCATGAATTGATATATATACCAAGCCTTTGTATTTCACAAGGATCCCAAAGCACGTTGATTGTTACCAACTCAGTGTGCCTGCTGTTCTTTCCTGACTTATGATGCTTTGATGTGTTAACCAGATCCCGTTTTCTGCAATTGGAGAGCAGGTGGAAAATTTTGAAGTCATTTCTCACTTGTTCTAACCAAACAGACTTAGGAAGAGGAAGTAAACAAGACAAAAGGAACATAGTAGATGACAATGGAAAGAGATGATTGCTAACAAGAAAACTACAAAGTAAAAACCTATCGGATGTGGATACCAACTCTAATGACCATGACATGCACGTGCGGCCTATTCTGTGAAGCAAATATGATGTTCAGCTCCTATTATACCCCCAAACCGTGAAGCTGGGCTTCGATGCTCCGTCATTAGTCATCATTCACAATCTCCGTCTGGTGATTTCCCATCTGATTCTCAACACTTATTCAACTTGTAGTGCCCGAAGGGTTTTCAACATCAAGCCTCTCTCATTTTCTTCTTTCTCTCAACTTACAGTCGCCTCAAGGTGCCCGCGAAGGTTTTCACCAATAAGACTCTCTCATTTTTATTTCTCTCAGCTTTGACCACCATACGATGACCGTAAGGGTTTTCACCAATAAGACTCTCTCATTTTTATTATTTTTTCTGCTTGGACTAGAGTGTTGCCTTTGATATGAATCACCTCTACTTGTTCGACATGGTATTTCTTGAAGACTAATCAGAATTTCTTTCTTTGGATCGTAATGTGGGCTTTTGGATAGGGTTAGAAAGAATGGGTATAAAAGGCTCAAAACAATTCCAATGGGTTAAAAGTTACAACTTTCGGAATCAGATTTCTTATAACAACCACAACCTCTGCCCCGGTTTCTTGCTTGGGGACTTTTGGATTTTATTTGATGGGACCGAACCATGAGGCTGCCTACGTATTCTTAAAAGGAATCAGGTCGAACCTAGTTCATGACATAGGAATTGCTTTGTTTTGTTGAGATTTTATCTTTTCTATTTCTTTTCTTTCTTTTCTTTTCTTTTCTTTCTTCCTTTTTCTCTTTTGTTGTTTTGTTGATTTTTCTTTTTCTTTTCTTCTCTTTTTCTTCTTTTTCTTTTTTTCCTCTCTTTTCATTCTTTTCTTTTCTCTTTTTCCTTTACTTATCTTTCACGCTCGTGTTCCTGATTTTTTCTACTTATCCAAAAGAGGGTTATGAAAGAAAATAAATAAGGCTCAAAGGGGTGATGAAGGATAAAGTGTTTAGATAGCAAAAAAATGCCTTCGTCATTCCAATCTTCAAAACATGCCAAGTACAAATAACACATTTAAACAAACCAAAGAAAACATTCGTAATTTGATTGTACTAGACTTGATAACTGTATCCACACATTCGCCTTCCACATCTGTTAAATACAAAGAACTATTGGACAACACTCTCACTAACATTACCACGAACGACCCCTGTCAATTTGGGGCAAACTTGCTTTTAGCTTCAAACCGATGCAGCATGATGTATGTCAATAGTGTTGCTTTATGTTCTATTTGACCCAGTTTCTCATTGTTCGGGCTTCAAATGATCTCAAAGTGTCCAAATCTATTCTTATTTACCTCAAGTGCCCCTATCATCTTCAAAATTGTTTAATTGCTTCATGACTAAACTAACTTTGGAGCCCAGGCTGAGAATTACGCATACATTCATGTAACTAGAGGCAACATGAAAAGAAATGTAAAAGAAAAGAGAACTAAACAAAAATTACTAGGAATAACAGAAAGTAGAAAATTCCATTAAATAGACAGTGAAAGGGTTTGAACAAAACAAGAAAACTAAATTGGGGTCACAAACCTGGAACAAAACTAGGCAACACTAAATGAGTTGCTATGACTAAAGGAACTAGGAAAAATAAAAGGATAGAAGGGTTTGAGTCACAATACAATATACGGATTACAACCCTAAAATAACTTGGAAAACAGAAATGACAACAAAATAAACTACCAAAACTCCACTCTGGCTGACCAAGAAATGGAGCATCTTTACAATTACCAAGCACGTCATCTTAGCCACTGAGTTCCGCATCAATACTGCCAAGACCATTATCAACTTTAATCAACAAGTTTCCAAGAGGATTCGCATGCTCCCTGAAACTGACATTGACCATAACTACCCCTTATTGAATGATTCTTTCTATTTTCCTTTTCAAAGAGCGACAATCTTCAATGATATACCCCCAGACATTAGAGTGGTACAAGCATCGAACAGCCGTATTAAAGCCTTTCGCATATGGGTCTGGAGTATACCCGAGGAGCGGCTCAGTCAGGACATAATCCTTTAACTTTTCAAACAAACTTTTGTAGGATTCTCCGATGGGTGTGAAATTATCTTTTTGCCTTTGTTTCCCTCCATGCCTTAGTTTTATAGGATTGTTGGATGCTTGAAAATGCTGTAAAGGCACACGAAAATTTTGGGATGCTGGTGCTCGCCCTAGGGAGTGACCTGGTGGTTGGACAGATAGCCGGATGTTGTTCAGTGGATTATATTGAGGTGGATTATGTGGAGTTTAGGGATGTTCACGGGGTCTGTATTGAGGCTAAAAGCATTTAGCAAGAATAACCATTGGACCCTGTCATCGGCGAGGCTCAACAACACCTTTTCTATCAATGGGAGGGTTATCCCAAGCAACTTGTTCGTTTCATCTGAGTCAAAAACCCTTAAAACTTTCCTTGGGTTACTTTTCCATATGAGATAGGGAGGAGTGGTCTGGGACAATGTCTATATTGCACTAAAAGCGTCGCACAAAAGCTTGAGCCATGTCACCCAATGTATGCCACTTCCCGACATCTTGACAATTATGCCATTCCAAAGCTGCCCTAGTTAAGCTCTTATGAAAATATGACATCAACAAGTCATCTTTCTCTCCAACACTTCTCATTTCACTACAATAGACCCTTAGGTGGGGTACCGGATCTCCACCCCCATCATACAAGTTAAACTTTGGCACTTTAAACCTCGCAGGCAGGGTAACGTCAGGGAATGTACCCAACTCTTTGTAAGACATGTTAACCTGGTCTCCCATTCCTTGCTTTTTCTTTAAGGACTCTTATATGCCTTTCAACCTCCTGGGTAACCCATTTCGGCCTTCTCTTCCTGTGAACTTTTCATTTTCAACATGATGCTCATCCCGTGGGCCCTGCTTGTATGAGTTAGGAACCTTGTGAGCAATCTCTGAGGGGTAATATTGGGCATCACGAGCTTTGAGTGGGTGTTCATTGTCGGGGATAGTGGATGTGACATGAGGGCACTTTTGGGAAAAGATAGTTGGAGGACGAGTGATGGAGCTACTAGGGTGGTTGGGAAAGCTGTGATAAGCGGGTGAATCTGGAGAGAATGGAGGATCATCTGGCATTATGTCCGGAGTTTAGGTAAGGGTAGCATCTAAGAAGCTAGGTGGTGGTAGGAGTGGTACCCTCCGAGTCATCCAAGCCTAATACATGTCCATCATCTGTTGTCTTAACATCTTTACCTCATCAGCTAAACCAGTGTCATCTTCAACCAACTGCTTTCGGGCATCGGTATCAACCAACCCAATTTTGTTAGTGTCTGACATTGCCTTTTATGTTATGGAGAGGAGTTATTATTTTGAGAACCACAAACCAACAACATTTCTGCTATGAAGATATAAAAAGTAACAAAATAGAGTCATCCCGTTAGCGTTGGGGCATTTAACAGCAAAAATATCACATTGCGTGCAATGCAACTAGCAGCAATTAATGGTTCTAGCATGACTTCGAGGGTCGTAAGGTCACTTGGCATCATCCCAATTTGTCCATTTGAATCTTTTCTTTTCTTTTCTGGCACCTGCTTGATCATTTTTCCTTTCTCTTTTTCCTTCTAATTATCACATCTTTTCTTTCTTCTTATTTCTCACATCTCATGATTTCACCTCTTTTTTCTTCTTTTTTTTCTTTTTTTTTCTTTTCTTTTAATAAAAAAATGATTTGATGGAACCCTATGTAGGTTGTCTATGTATCATGACCCGGCATGAATCAGACCAAGCGTAGTTTTAGAAGATCAGAAATAAAATAAACAAACGAACATTCCCCCTTTTTTCCTTCTTCTTTTTACTAACTTAATGACTAATCCGATGAGAACAGAGAAATAAAAGAAGCAAGAATTTTTTTTTTGAAATTTTCTGGACTTAAAGTTCACCAACCGATTCTAAACTCAAGCTTAACGGATTTTGTTTTCTCTTTCTTTTTTGACACAAATTCTCTATTAAGGAAAAATCCTAGAAGAGAAAAATATTTTTTGACTAATTTCTAAGGAAGGAAATCATGTTGTTTTCTTTTTCTTCTATGTACAATGTCCAAAAAAATTCTAATAAAAATAAAAGAATATTTATTTTTTATTTTTCATTAGTTTCCCAAAGAAGAACCTCAAAAAAAAATCTTTTTGGATTTTTGAAATTAATACCTTAAAGAAAAACTCTTTAAAGAGGTATTAAAAGAAAATTCCCTTTTTTTTTCAATTTTTAGTCCTAATATACTAAAGGAAATATAAAAGCAAAATTTTCAACCTGGAGTTCTAGATATTAACTTCCTAAGGAGAAACACCTCAAAAGAGATTTTTGTTATAAAAAATATTCTAGAATTGGTATTCTATAGAAAACTTCCCAAGGAAATAAAAAACACAAATCTCTTTTTTTTTAAAATTATTTTTGATTTATAGCACACTTTTTTTTTTCAATAAAAAATAGTAAATACAATAACAAAAGACTCGACATTACTGTACAAAACTAGAAGGTAAAAGACAGACTCAAAACATAAAAAGAAAAATCAGCTTAAGCAACTCCTGAATGATTCGGACTGGATGGTCTCGGGGTGTCTGTCATGCTCAAACTCCGGTAAGTAGATCGACACCTGTATGAGAAAACTTTAAGCCAACACTATGTGAGACAATAATACTCCTTACTGGACACATGCAAGACATGATTTATTTTTGCAAAATGGTTTATTTGGCCAAAAGGTGGCTAGAAGTGTAAAATTTGGCTAAGACCCCGCAAAGCCAAGAACTTAAGATTTACAAGGATGACCGGACCCTATATGGGTTGTCTATGAATCACGCCCTGGAAGACGAGAATCAGGTATGCGTAGTTCGGGCATATTGGATACGGTTGAGAAAAAAAAACAACTAATTTAGAAAAAAACATATTTTTTTGTTTTTTCTTGAAAAACGATGAAACATGCAAAATCTTTTTGAATTTTTTCACGACCTAAAATCCACTAAGGCTCGTGGTGGCGCCGGACACCGCTGTCAGGCAAGCCAACCAAGATTGCATAATTAAATTCCAGTTTTAGTATTTGCGGAAATTATTTTTCTTACATGTTAAATGTTAAATAATAAATTTTTTACAAAAATGAATATAAAGTTGATAAAAGACTTAATAATGAATAATCCATAAATCCTCCCAGAACCCTGTAACGACTCGACCGGTCGTTTTGAGTCCTAGCGCGTCGTTCAGCAGTTTGAGGCCATGAGCAATTTCATTTCAGGTATTGTGACTTGTTCGCATGGTAGGAAATTTAAATTCAGGAAGATCAGAGTTAAATTTAAATGAAAGTTCTTATTTGAGAAGCTTAAAGTTGAAAGAATGAACTAGGATTGGATTTTTGAGTAAACGACCTCGGAATCAGGATCTGAAGGTTTCAGTAGGTTTGTATGATGATATCGGACTTGGGCGTATGCCCAGTTCGGGTTTTGGATAACTCAGGAGCATTTTGGCGCCTATTGTGGAAGTTAGTATTTTGGAAGAAATTTCTTAAGTTTGACTTCGAGTGCATTTTAGTGTTATCGATGTCCGTTTGGAATTTAGAGATTAGGAGTAGCTCCGTATGGTGATTTTGGAGTTGGGAGCGCGATCGGAAGTGAATTCGGAGGTCCGTAGGTCATTTTGAAGTCATCTGGCTAAAGATAGAAATTTGAAGGTTTTTGGGAAGTTTGACCGGAAGTGGACTTTTTGATATCGGGGTCGGAATCTGATTCCAGAAGTTGGAGTAGGTACGTAATGTCAAATATGACTTGTGTGCAAACTTTGAGGTCAATCGGACGTCATTTGATAGGCTTAAGCATCGGAAATAGAAGTTGAAAAGTTCAAAGTTCATAAAGCTCAAATTGGGGTGTAATTCATGGTTTTAGCATTGTTTGATGTGATTTGAGGCTTCGAGCAAGTCCGTAATATGTTATGGGATTGGTTGGTATGATTGGTTGGGGTCCCGGGGGCCTCGGGTGGATTCCGGGTGGCTAACGGATTGAATTTGGAGTTTGAGGAAGAGCTCGAGCTGCTGCTTCTGGTATTTCCGCTTTTGAAGATTTGGAACCGCAGAAGTGGCCCCACAGAGGTGAAAATTTAACCGCAGAAGTGGTTGGGACCAAAATGGAGAGGACCGCAGATGCAGTCGAGCAGCCGTAGAAGCGGTACCGCACCTGCGGTCGAAGCATCGCAGAACCGAGAAAGGGGGGCTTGTGAAGGAGTCGTAGAAGCGGCCTTTAGACCGCATAAGCGGAACCACTAATGTGGTATAGTTTCCGCAGAAGTGAAAAGATCTGGAGGCAGAAAGGTTGATTTAAATCTTGGGTTGAGTTCATTTCTCCCATTTCTTCATGGCTTGGGCAATTTTTGGGGAGCTTCAAGAGAGGATTTTTGTCATCATGGTTAAGGTAAGTTATCCCCATCACTTTTGAGTTAAATACATTGATTATGTATGGATTTTTAGCATGTAAATGGGTAGAAAATTGAGGGTTAGAGGAAGACCTAGAATATTAGTGTTCTTGGATTTTGACCATGATTTTGAGTATGGAATTAAGAGAAAATCATATATTTGAATTCGTGAGTTCATGGGTAAATTTTATCTTCGAGAAATTTCAGATTCCGGGCACGTGGGCTTGAGGGCATTTTTGTCAAATTTTCGTTCGAGGTTAGGAATTGTTATAAATTGGGTTGTAAAGTATAATTGATCATATATTAATGGATTTATATGATCGTTGGCTAGTTTTGGAGCATTGTGCGTTAATGCAAGTCTTCGGAAGAATGTAGAATGCAGGTTGTGGATCTTCAAAGCGAGGTGAGTCTCCTTTCTAATCTTGTGAGAGGGAATTTACCCCATAGGTGAAGTGATTGATTATGTGCTCCTATTTTTGGGGGCTACATACGCACGACGTGACGAGAGTCCGTGCGTAGCTACTATTATGCTATTGTCCGGGTAGTTAGGACCCATTAGCATGTTATACTTGGATTAATTATGAACCTATTGATGACTTGAATGGTTTAAATCACCTTTGATTAATAAACGAATTTAAAAAGAGATTAAACATCATTTCCTGAATTATTAAATGGAGAATTGGCTTATTTGGATAATTATTCCCCGATAAAATTCTAATTTTGCTATCTGAGCATGTATCTTACGTGTACCTGCGTCGCATGGATGATTCGCGAGCAGGGTAATTGTTTATTTTATGTTGATCGCGTCGCATAGATGATTCACGAGCGGGGTAATAGATCGCATTAAACTAATAAATAGATTTCTAAAAATACTTAAGCTTCATTTTCTCAACTTTTTAAAGAGAATTGGCCTTTCTTTGATAATTGCTCCATGTTGATTTCTTGACTAATTATCTGTCTGTGTGTGTTTATTTTGGAACGGGCCAAACGCCTCGACAGATTAATAGATGCATCTATAGGCGCGCCATCGACCCTCGGCAAGTGCACATTTATTTCTGTTGGATCGGGTCGTTGCCTCGGTATGATTTGCGCATGCTTGTATTGCTGTCTGGACTTAATTAAGTTGTTACATGCCTCACCATGGCTCGAGATCATTTTGTTAATAATGAAAAGAAATTGTGGAAATTTCCTATGAAAGAATTATGTGCTTACTTGTTTCCTCTGTCTGGATTAACATCATGTCTAAAAATATAAATCCACTGTTTAATATGTATATTGAGGATAAATAATCATTGGACTATTAGAGAGTGTCAGAGTTGACCATCTCGTCTCTACCCCTTCGGGATTAGGCGGGACACTCACTGAGTGCACTTTGATTATGTACTCATACTACACTTCTGTGCATTTTTGTTCCACAGGTATATATACCTCTAGCAGCCTATTGGGTGTAGCAGCATGGATGACACTGGGACTACGTGAGCTGCATTATTCGAAGGCGACCCGCAGCGAGTATAGTTCCTTTCAGTATTTTCTATCTTATTCCCTGTCCACTGTATTTCGGACAGGTGTTGTATTTTATTCTCCTTATCAATAATTTCTCATGCACTTGTGACACCGCGTTTCTGGGATGGTCTTCAAAGGAATGTACTATTGTTATTATTTAAATTTAAATTCAAGTAGTTATCCTTATTTATGAAAAATGGAAGAATAAACCTTAGATTTTCAAAATTATTAAAAGAGGATTTAATTGATAATTCTTGTTGGCTTGCCTGACAGAGGTGTCCGGCGCCACCACGACCCCTAGTGGATTTTGGGTCGTGACAAACCTGGTGTCACAAGTGCATGAGCACTACTGATAAGGAAATAAAATACAACATCCGTCCTAAATACAGTGGACATGAAATAAATACAATATACTGAAAGGGACTATACTAGCTGTGGGTCACCTCGAATAATGCAACTCACCAAGTCCCAGAATTATCCGCGCTGCTACGCCTAGTGGGCTACTAGGGTTACATATACCTGTGCAACAAAAATGCACAGAAGTATAGTGAGTATGAAAACAACGTGTACTCAATGAGTATTCCGCCTAATCTCGATGAAGTAGAGACGAGATGGTCAACTTTGACGCTTACTAGAGGTCAATTAACAATATTCTAAAAATGTAAGGAAAATCATGGATTTATATAGTAGTTCTAATTCACGAAGCCGGAAAACAGGTAATCACCTTCAACAATAATCAAGAATTTTCAAGGTTTACTCTTTATTATCTTATCAATTTATATCAAGCCACGAAGGGCAAATTTAACGTTTACAATTCTCAAGCAACAAATAACATGCGCAAATCACACCGAGGCGACGACCTGATCCAACAGAAATGTAAACTGTGCACTGTCGAGGGTCGAATGGCTCGAACCATAGATGCATCTATTACCCTGCTCGCGAATTTATCCATGTGATGTGGTCAACATAAAATAAACAATTACCCTTCTCGAGAATCATCCATGCAACACAGGTTCACAAAAAATAAACAATCACCCTGCTCGCGAATCATCCATGGATGCAGGCACACATAAAACACATGCTCAAATAGCCAATTAAGAATTTATCGGGGAATAATTATTAAAATAAAACCAATTATCCTTTAACAATTTTTAACAAATGAAGTTTTATCCTTTTAGAAATTCACCTACTAATTCAATGTAATTTAAGAAATTCAAGCTATCAATGGGTTCATAAATAATCCAAGTATAACATGCTTTTGGGTCCTAACTACCCGGACAATAGCATAATAGTAGCCACGCACGGACTCTCGTCACCTCGTGCGTACGTAGCCCCACAAAAAGGAGCACATAATCAATTATTTCACCTATGGGGACAATTACCTCTCACAAGGTTAGAAAGGAGACTCACCTCGCTCCGAAGATCCAAACAGGCATTCCACGCCCTTCCGAAGACTCTAATTGATGCACCACGCTCCAAAACTAGCCAATGGTTACGCAAATCCATTAATTTACGCTCAATTATTCATTACAATCTAATTTATTGCAATTCCTAACTTCGATTGAAAAGTTGACCAAAATGCCCTCGGGTCCACGTGCCCCGATTCATAATTTTTTTGAAGATAAAGATTATCCATGACCTTAGGAACTCAAATATATAATTTTCTCTAAATTCCATACCCAAAATAGTGGCTAAATTCCAAGAATATAATTTCTAGGTCTTTCTACCAAAACACCAAAATTTTCTACAATTTTCATGCTCAAATTCATACATAATTGATGTATTTAACTCAAAATAGGTGGGGATAACTTACCTTATCATTAATGATGAAGATGCTCTCTTGAAACCCCTCCAAGAATCGCCCAAGCCAAGAAAATATGAGAGGAAATAGCCAAAATTGGATTTTTAAAACACCCTCACTGCCTCAGTAATTTCTGCTTCCGTGGTCCCGCTTTTGCGGACAAAATGCCGCTTCTACAGACACTGGGCTCCAGCCCACTTTTTGCTTCTGCAGACGGCCCACCGCTTCTGCGGTTCCACTTCTGCAGTCCTAGGCTGCTTCACATCCAACCGCTTCTGCGGCTTCTTCCTCGCTTCTGCAGAGTCGCTTCTGTGGTCCTATCTCCGCAGAAGGAGAAATACCAGAAGCAGTAGCTCCAGCCCTCCTTCAAAATCCGGATTCGATCCGTTAGCCACCCGAAATCCACCCGAGGTCTCCAGGACCTCAACCAATCCCAAAACACATTACGGACTTGCTCGAGGCCTCAAATCATATCAAACAACACTAAAACCATGAATTACACCCCGATTCAAGCTTTATGAACTTCGAAATTTCAAACTTCTATTTCTGATGTTTAAACCTATCAAATCACATTCGATTGACCTCAAATTTTGCGCACAATTCATATTCGACATGGCGGACCTACTCCAACTTTTGGGATAGGATTCTGACCCCGATGTCAAAAAGTCCATCTCCGGTCAAACTTCTCAAAAACCTTCAAATTTTTATCTTTAGCCAAATGGCTCCAAAATGACCTACGGACCTCCAAATTCACTTTCGATTACGCCCCTAACTCCAGAATCACCCTACGGAGCTATTCAAAGTCTCGGAATCCCAAACGGACATCGATAACATAGAAAAACACTTCAAGCCAAACTTATAAAATTTCTTCTAAAATGCTAATTTCCACAATATGTGCCAAAACGCTCTCGGGTAGTCCAAAACGCCAACCGGGCATATGCCTAAGTCCGAAATCTTCATATGAACCTGCTGGAACCTTCAAATCCTGATTCTAAGGTCGTTTACTCAAGATTCCAATCCTAGTTCATTCTTTCAACTTTAATCTTCCGAAATGAGAATTATCTATCCAAATCGACTCTAAACTTCTCGGAGCTTAATTCCGACCACGCGTACAAATCATAATACCTGAAATGAAGCTGTGCATGGACTCCAACTGCTCAACGGAGCGTTAGGACTCAAAACGACCGGTCGGGTCATTACATTCTCTCCCACTTAAACATACGTTCGTCCTCAAACGTGCTGATAACTACTCTGGAGTGGTCTGAAATCGCTGTTTAACTTCACATGCACCTTCCCGTGCTACCACAGCTTAGTTAAGCACATTAGCTCAATCCATTCTGAAGATATTCTTTTTCATTCAAGCAGATACGCCTTAAGGCCCAATTCCAACATCCAGAATTTCATGTCCGACCTGTTCCCACCATAAGACCACCATATTAATCACCACACGTTGTACTCAAACATAGCTGCATAACTTTGCTGAATTCATTCCTAGCATCACTTTACTCACCGAACCACAATAACCTTTTTCTGATCAACTTAGTCTAATTCCTACCAATCTGATGCTCCAATTGCACCCCATGACTTACACAGGTCTTACTCCAACCTTTACAATACCGTCACGATGGAAGAGATGAGAAGGAATTCATAACCAACTGCCGAGTCAACAAATCATTAGGTCTATACCCTTGACAAAAACCATCACCTCCTTCTGGACCAAATAATGGTCTTATCTCTATAATATACTTAATATTCTCTTATTGCACCGTTCCTAAATCCAAAAATCTCATCTCACCCTGTACGAACTACTCAGGCAATAAGCTACCCCAGACATAATCAAAAGTCTCATATGATGCCACAATGTGCCAATAGGCCACCAATTCAAACGCGATACAAAAGGAAAATGAACTCTGGAAGGAATTACCTAACTCACGCATTGATACGGACTTTCCTTAGAAAACATGAAGCAAGGCATACAAAATAACATGTAGAAAACTATACTCAACATCACACTGTAGCGGCGCGCAACCTGATCCACACAGCATAACCATGGCGGCGTGCCACCCGATCCTTACAACATAACCATGGCGGCGTGCCACCCGACCAAAATAACATACCCATGGCGGAGTGCCACCCGATCCACATGTAGAACTCACATAAGGAGATGTTCATCGAGCTAAATTGCTCATTACAATAAAATACCAGATCTCGGTCACAAGCACTCTAAGTGTATAGTACCATTCCCTGGGGAGACATATAACGCTATAATCCACAACTCAAGCACAACTAAGGTGCAATACACGATCTGAATCTCAAGAGCAATCTTACCCGTATAACCTCATCTTTATGCCGAACCTCAACACGTAAGAAATTTACCAAGCCGTCTCACAACTCGCACTGCGCAATACATCATTACATGAAATAGTTGAAGACGAAATAACACCATGACTATTATTCCATAAAGAGCACATTACTGAAATGAACACGTTCGGCTTGATATAGAGCCCATATTCACATTTGTATCCATCCACCGACCTCAAGTCGATTCTGATTGCACTGACTAGGCTAATAACCTCTCCAAGGTCCATACCAATTTCCCTCTTCTCATAATTCACAAGGACAACCATCATAACTGGAGTACTCATCCACAGTCCACAACTCAATAACTGAGTGCCCTCCCAGGCATATATCCTCAACTTAATGACATCATCGCAAACCTTCATACTTAGTTTAAATCTTTAATCATCAAAAACTCCTTTCTTGCTCATCCGAGCTCGCAACATCCTTATCAACACCGAACTGCAACTTTGGTCTTCACCTCAAGTTCCATACTACTCACTGCACCCAACGTGCCAATACACGATAGGACATGCTTTTCATTATAACTCCGGAACCACTAACAGGTTAATACTTCATCATATGAAAACTTTTCACTTAACTCACTTCGGGAGAAACACAGCAACACATAGGAAAATTCTTATAACCGTAGAACATGAAAACATCTAGGTAGTGGTCGAAGGCACCATAGCCCTTCCGGAATCCGCTTCCACATAACAAGCCATAACAGAAGAATGCTCCTGAATGATATCTATTACAGCGACTGACAAGCCTCATACGCACCGTCACAAATCACTTGCATAACTTGATCACATGGAAAGAACTGATCTCCACCACCAATATGCCAACTCAATCATTGTTAGCCAATCTATCTTCGTCCAATTTATCCTTGATTTCCATCGAAACAATAATAACTCCATCCAACACTTACCATACTCTATTCGCACTCACCCCGAGTAACTTTGAATCGTGAGACCATGCTGTCTCAAATCCCACAAACTATTTTCACACCTCCCAATCGCTACATCGCAAGCCAAAACATCACGGAACATTATGTGCCTCTTCTCATATACTACTAACAAGCTTGATTCTTACCCGTAACCATACACTCAAAATCATTAGGCATCCCACCTCATCTTGTGAATTTACCATGACCGCTGTTGAGAGCCACCCGCTCTGACTTGGCCCCAAATATAATCAACTCCATGAGTCTTCCATCACATAAATAACCACTTAGCGAAGAACCCGCCGAATCACTTCCCTTGGAACCTGCAACTCTACAAAACAAAATCCCGAATCTTCCTCCAAGTCTGAACGTGGGCCAAGGCCAACGATAGCCCACCTTTAATACTTTATCTGCTTAAATTATTACTTATGTTCCTTTCCCGTAGCTGAAATAGCCCATTGATATGCTAATAGCCAAAAATCTCGCAAGTAGTTAACCATGCAATCCAATCATAAGCGGTGGGACTCTCCCACTTAGCATGAATCCATTATTTCACAAACCTGGAACTCACCCGTCCTCTTTATCTCTTATTTACATAACCTTGCGCAATCAACCGCCAAAGTTCTCGAAATCTTTCTAGGAAACCCCCTTCTTATATTTTGACTCATCAAACACATTTGCACAGCCGATCTCTTTGCTAAATAACCGATAGAATTCTTCACATAAGCCTCGCCAACCACACGACCGTTAATCCGCTCACTTGGGTAACCCACCTATAAAAGCTCCCCCTGGCATCTTCCAACGCTACTGCACGGGGTACAATCATTACGACATCAATAGCACATCCTGAGTCTGAGCTCACTCTCCAGCTGTAAAGGTCCATTTACCCCTCGTGGACATCATTTAAATGTGTGGAAACATCCTTCAAAATCAAAGTTATGTTGCATCCTTCTTTCTTTTAGGCAGCTCCTTTTCGTTATATCAAATCTCCTGCCGCACAATGGCCCCTACTTCAAATTAAATCCGTAGACCCCAATCATCAATCACTAACATTATCAATCACTCTAAACTCTCCTTAAGGCATGTGGTCATCCCACTGCAAAGCCCATATGCAACTCCGCCACTCTCCCACTTTGGCAGAACTCATCCCCTTAATTGATTATTCGACCTTTGCTTCTTATACTTGGCATTCTAGAAATTTTAGCCACTGCCTGACACCTTCCACACATCTTTCCTTATCCTTTACTACTTAGTTGTTTCCTTAATAAAAATCTATCTTCGTAGAACTTGAATCCACAAATCGCTACTAACTTTAAATTTTTTTCCCGGAGATTATCTCTCTCGAGCTGCCAATAATAGATATGTCGATTCAATCCTGAACCACCCTACCTCGCGATGTCTAACAGTAGTTTCTCCAATATTACTCCTCAATACCCCAAGGCAAATTGCAGAAGACCATAACACCGACGAATTTAGTACCTTCAATAAGGACAACGACACCGCATTGTAAAAGAAAACTCCATCACACTAGCAAATACCGAGTCTCGATTCCTCATCAACCCAAACCTGAACATTCTCTGCCCGATTGCCTTTCCCCTGCCGTGAATAAAACACCGAATCTCTAGATCATGCATTGAGTAAACCTCCCTTCAAGTCTTTCACTACCCCAACACATATGCAATCATCCTACCATCATATCACTACTGCACAACATTCGTTCATAAGTATCATGGCAACTTGTGCCTAACCTCAGAGCTCTCAAAAGTACCGCTATTGAGCTTGAAACAATAAAATACCCTTCAACAAGGCGACGATAATAGTCCAATCAACTATACCTGGAGAAACATCCCGCACCACATTCGTAGTGGCATTACAATTCTTCAATTCTGCGTTTTGCGTCTCATAAGATTGACTAGGAAGGAAACAAAGGCATAAGCCTCACAAGAATCAAATCGCACGATAAGGAATTAAGAAGGGAAGTACTCCTAATAGTCCTGCAGCCTCCCGAGGATAAGTACAGACAAATCCGTACTGATCCGCGAAACTCTACTAGACTTGGTCATAACTCGTGAGACCCTAGGAACCTAGTGCTCCGATATCATGTTGTCACGACTCAAAATCCACTAAGGGTCGTGGTGGCGCCGGACATCGCTATCAGGCAAGCCAACCAAGATTGCATAATTAAATTCCAATTTTAGTATTTGCAAAAATCATTTTTCTTATACGTTAAATATTAAATAATTAAAATTTTACAAAAATGAATATAAAGTCGAAAAAACTTAATACTAAATAATCCATAAATCCCCCTAGAAATACAGTGGACATGAAATAAATACAATATTCTGAAAGGGACTATACTAGCTGCGGGTCGCCTCGAATAATGCAACTCACCTAGTCCCAGAATCATCCACGCTGCTACGCCTAATGGGCCACTAGGGTTACATATACCTGTGCAAAAAAATTCACTGAAATGTAGTATGAGTACGAAAAAAATGTGTACTCAATGAGTATCCCTCCTAATATTGAAGAAGTAGAGACGATATGGTCAACTTTGACACTTACTAGAGGTCAATTAACAATATTCTAAAAATGTGAGAAAAATCATGGATTTATATAGTAGTTCTAATTCACGAAGCTGGAAAACAGGTAAACACCTTCAACAAATAATCAAGGATTTTCAAGGTTTACTCTCTATTATCTTATCAATTTATATCAAACCACGAAGGGAAAATTTCACGTTTAAAATTCTCAAGCGACAAATAACATGCGCAAATCACACCAAGGCGACGACCCGATCCAACAGAAATGTAAACTGTGCACTGCCGAGGGTCGAACGACTCGAACCATAGATGTATCTATTACCCCGCTCGCGAATCTATCCATGCGACATGGTCAACATAAAATAAACAATTACCCTGCTCCCGAATCATCCATGCGATGCAGGCACACATAAAACACATGCTCAAATATCCAATTCAGAATTTATCGGGGAATAATTATCCAAATAAAACTAATTCTCCTTTAACAATTTTTAACAAATGAAGTTTAATCCTTTTAGAAATTCACTTACTAATTCAACGTGATTTAAGCAATTCAAGCTATCAATGGGTTCATAAATAATCCAAGTATAACATGCTTTTGGGTCCTAACTACCCAGACAACAGCATAATAGTAGCTACGCACGGACTTTCGTCACCTCGTGCGTACGTAGCCCCCACAAATAGGAGCACATAATCAATTATTTCACCTATGGGGACAATTCCCTCTTACAAGGTTAGAAAGGAGACTCACCTCGCTCCGAAGATCCATAACCGGCATTCCACGCCCTTCCGAAGACTCTAATTGATGCACCACACTCCAAAACTAGCCAATGGTTATGCAAATCCATTAATTTACGCTCAATTATTCATTACAATCTAATTTATAGCAATTCCTAACTCCGATCGAAAAGTTGACCAAAACGCCCTCGGGCCCACGTGCCCAGATTCTAAAATTTTTTCGAAGATAAAGATTACCCATGACCTTAAGAACTCAAATATATAATTTTTTTGCCTATCTTTCTTACAAATATATATATATATATAATTTTCTCTAAATTCCATACCCAAAATAATGGCTAAATTCCAAGAATATAATTTCTAGATCTTTCTACCAAAACCCCAAATTTTTCTACAATTGTCATGCTCAAATCCATACATAATTGATGTATTTAACTATAAATAGGTGGGGATAACTTACCTTATGATTAATGAAGAAGATCCTCTCTTGAAACCCCTCTAAGAAACGCCCAAGCCAAGAAAATATGAGAGGAAATAGCCAAACTCCGATTTTTAAAACACCCTCACTGCCACGGTCTCTCTTTCGCGGACAAAACGCCTCTTCTGCGGACACTGGGCTCCAGCCAACTTTTTGCTTCTACAGATGGCCCACCGCTTCTGCGGATCTAGGGCCGTTTTTGCGCTCCTGGGCTGCTTCACATCCAACCACTTCTGTGGCTGCTTCCTCGCTTCTGCAGGGCCACTTCTGCGGTCGCATCTCCGCAAAAGCGGAAATACCAGAAGTAGC
The DNA here is from genome assembly GCA_026770625.1 of Nicotiana glauca. Taxonomy (NCBI): domain Eukaryota; kingdom Viridiplantae; phylum Streptophyta; class Magnoliopsida; order Solanales; family Solanaceae; genus Nicotiana; species Nicotiana glauca. The sequence continues at coordinate 468,876 of MU743312.1, forward strand.
AGCTCCAGCCCTCCTTCAAACTCCGAATTCGATCCGTTAGCCACCCGAAATCCACCTGAAGCCCCCAGGACCTCAACCAAACCTACCAACTAGTCCCAAAACACATTACGGACTTGCTCGAGACCTCAAATCATATCAAACAACGCTAAAACCATGAAATTACACCCCGATTCAAGCATTATGAACTTCAAAATTTCAATCTTCTATTTCCGTTGTTTAAACCTATCAAATCACGTCCGATTGACCTCAGATTTTGCGCACAAGTCATATTCGACATTGCAGACCTACTCCAACTTTCAGTGTTGGATTCCGGCCACGATATCAAAAAGTTCATCTCTGGTCAAACTTCTCAAAAACCTTCAAATTTTTATCTTTAGCCAAATGGCTCCAAAATGACTTACTGACCTCCGAATTCACTTCCGATCGCGCCCACAACTCCAGAATCACCATACGGAGCTACTCACAGTCTCGGAATCCCAAATGGACATCCAAACTTACGAAATTTCTTCTAAAATGCTAATTTCCACAATAGGCGCCAAAACGCTCTCGGGTTATCCAAAACACCAACCGGGCATATTCCCAAGTCCGAAATTATCATACGAACCTGCTTGAACCTTTAGATCCCGATTCCGAGGTCGTTTACTCAAAATTCCAATCCTAGTTCATTCTTTCAACTTTAAGCTTCCGAAATGAGAATTCTCTATCCAAATCGACTTTGAACTTCTCGGAGCATAATTCCGACCATGCGTACAAGTCATAATACCTGAAATGATGCTGTGCATGGCCTCCGACTGCTGAACGGATCGCTAGGACTCAAAACGACCGGTCGAGTCGTTACAGATTTTCTTTTTCTCTTTTTTTTTGATTTTTTGATTTTTCGAAAAATGATGAAAACGTGCAAAATCTTTTTGAATTTTTCAAGATCTTTTTTTTCCTTGGCAAAAATCTGACAGAATACATAATTGGCTCCCACTCGCTTTATCTTCAAACTTCACCCTCTCTTTTTCCTTTTTTTTTAATATTTTTTTCTTGTTTTTTTTCATTTTTCATTTGCCCTCAACTATCATTGGTCCGCCAAATAACCCTTTTACCCTTGGATAAATGCAACTTGTAGCACATTGGATGCATCAAGATGGTCTGTTATTTTGGGTACACCTGTCCTAGATGGACCCAACCCCTGTGTTGTGACCCCTAAGTCAAGTGCAAATAATGCAGATAAGCATTCCTACTAGGGATCCGGCATGAGGCTGAGTTATTCTAGGTTTAAAACCTATTTTTATATGTTCTAGACCTGGCTTACCCGAGCGGACAACTCGAGCCAAGGGGGGGCTGCGTACCGGTAACCAAAAGATCATCCGTCTTTCCAACTTGTCCGAGCCTTGTTCTATTTGGGATATAACACTAACAGAAAGAAGTCACGACCAGCGTGCACTCCTCAGGAGAGAGAAGAGAGGGATTTCGTAACAGTTTATATATACAGTTCAGATAATATCAAAGCAGTAAAAAGCAACATTTTGCACATTAGTCCCAAACATGTAATAAAATCAGATGATAAACAAAACCAAACACAACAATTATTCCAAGCTCGAATTTTGAACCCTGAACCAGAGATTCTGGGTTCTTGTTCCCCAGCAGAGTTGCGAGAGCTGTCACACCTCCTTTTTCCTACACCCCTCGGAAAGGGTGTATAATAAAGGGAGTTTTTCCAATTAAAGGACAATCGAAATAGGATTATATTATTAAAAGATTCAGTGTCACCACTGTCACGCCCCAAACTCGAGGGACATGACCGACGCCCGACCGGGAAGCCCCAACCAAGCGGACCTGGGGGCCTTTCCTACCCCACGTGTTACCCCATGTTTTCCTTACTCAATAATCTTAAGAACTAGCCATATAATTAATTTAAAACACCTTTTGCAAAATATACATACATACATGATAGTTAGTGAAGTTATTAATTCGTTGCCCAACAAAAGAAACATGGATATACATAAGCTTCTAAACCAAATCCACTATCTACGGAGCCTCTAAAAGTACAATAGGATAATACAGTATTTGCCGGTAACAAGGCTCCGGCTATACCTTACACAACAGCAAAATATAACTACGGAAACAAGCGGCCTGAGCCACGTAGGGCCCCGAGAGGAATGAGGCTCACCAAAACAACTGATGGAAGACGAAGAGGGAGCTATGATCGGTGGGCTGGAGTACCTGCTGCAGATCCACCTACAATCATAATACGAATGTAGCGCCCCCAGCAAAAGGGACGTCAGTACACTTGAATTGTACTGGTATGTATAACAAACCTTACCCTGAGTAACCTCAATCCATACACAAGTAATAAACAATTGAGAGAAACAACAATTGAGTACACTTAAGGAAAACAATCAAGGCAAACAAGTTACCAAACTCTCCTGTCCCCATCATCATTTCCACATTTTCAATTTCAGAGTGTTATCATATTTCATTTTAATAGTGATATCGATCACTTTCCACCCTTATTACCTCGGCCACCCTTATCACCACAACCCACACCTTATTACTTCGTGTTGCGACGCGCAACCCGATCCCACCGAGCAATCACAATCCACAAACAATACCACTACAATAACAATTTACAAAGATACAACAACAGGTTCCAAGAACAACAACAACAAATTCTAATAACAACAACAACACAACTGTAAAAGGGTTTATATGACTATCCATGCCATTTCTATCTTATCAACAACCCATTGTACCTTTTAGATCACAACAACAGATTTCCGCGCACAAGAGATGTTACCACAGTCATTTCCATTTCACCAATTATGATTCTCTTCCTTCATTTATTTCACAATTCTTACCACACCACACATAAGGCACAATATTTATAGGGATTCGCAATTGGTTCACACAAGCAAACACATACTACTCACGAGACGTCAACTCCACAACTAATTCACGAAAACACCACATGCCAAGTAATTGGGCACCAAACAAGACGGTTTTACAGAGGTTAAAGTTAGACATACATACCTGGAGTCGAATTCCTTTCTAAATTCTACTTCCAATTCACCAAATAATCCAGCACATTAATATAGTGCACAAATTAATACACATAACTTAGAATAGAACTTCAGAATTGTTACTCAACTTACTTAGGTTGTCAACCCTTCTTTGAACACTTCTTTACCCCTATCCAATTCCTCTTACTAGATTTTAGGTTCATGCATGCACCATTTCAACCATTATTTTCAAGGACCAATGCATGAGACTCCCTTCCCTCCCCTTAGTTTAAAAATAGAATTTCAATGGTAAAGGTTAGGGATTTTACCTGTAGGGAAGGGGGTATGAAGATAAGCTTGAATTTTCCCTGCCCGGATAGTTTTGATGAACAAGAATTTAGAGAAGATGATTTTCTCTCTCAAGATCCTCTCTTCCTCTCTCTTAATTTGATCAGTAATGTTGTTAAAATGAGGGGGTTGGGGTGTTTTATTAAAAAGGGGTCGGGTCTTAAAATTTGAAAAAAAATAGGAGCCCGGCAAGATCTGCGGTCGCATTCTGCGATCGCAGAATCAAAATGCGGTCCGCAGGTTGGACCGCAGAAATGACTCCAAAAACCCTGAGGATCTACCTTGGTCTGCGACAGGAATGTGGTCCGCATTCCTATTATGCGGTCGCATTTTGCACCGCATAATTGACCTCCACAAATCCTTGAGGAATTTATGCGATCCGCATATTGATTATGCGGTCCGCATATTGATTATGCGATCGCATAGTGGACCGCATTTTCAACTTCAATTTTGACAATTCTTCTGCTTCACTCTGCGGCAGGAATGCGGTCCGCATAGCTGATCTGCGACCGCATTCTGGACCGCATAAATGATATTTTTCTAAAATTTTGGTTTTTTTGATTTTTAAAGCTTAGATCACTACCAAGGGTCTGCTCGCCGCAAAGAATTCAACACATTCCTACACATATGCGGAGTCGACACCACGAGTTACTAAGTTTTGAGCCTAAGCTTTTACGGTGCCTTACAGCCACTTGGGATATTTATGGTATCCCAAGTCACCTGTTCAACTCACGAATCGAGGAAAAGATTGATTTTGTATTATAGTCCGCGAATCAGAAATTAGGGTAAGGAATTCTATTAACCCGGAAGAAGGTGTTAGGCGTTCCCGAGTTTCGTGGTTCTAGAACGGTCGCTCAAATGTCATATTCAGCTTAATTATCCAACTTAAAACATGTTTAATCCTATATGCAATTTTAAATTTTAACTGCTTTTATTTAATTAATTAAAGGAAGATTGCAACGTCATTTAAAATATGTTTTAAACCACTTCACATAAATGCACTCATGGTCCGCAACATATTTTATCTAACACTGTTGAGATTTTGATTTGGGTCACATAAATGCGCACCCGAGTTTAGGAAGGTAAATTATTAAAATAACGCGTCTAAAACAACTACGCATTTTCAACTTTGCGAGGGCCATGCAAATTTGTTAAATTGCACGCCTTGATTTCTAAGAATAAACCAGATTAGTTAAACGAGGGCCATGCAATTATGATTCTTGTTTGGCATGGCACACCGCGAACTATTCTGAAAGTCGTAATCATGTTACGCGAACGTATACATAATCACGATTATTAATTAAAATCGTGTCTAATGCAAACTACCGTGATTCCATGTTAAGACTCGATATTTCAAAGAACCAAATCTGGAACACAGGGGTCATAAACAAAATCAAGTAGGATAAACCAATTAAGATTCCATGTCATCAAAGGCGACATGATGTCTAATGCACTCCTTGGAAGACTATGGATACATAACATGAGGGTAGTACCTTCAACTCTTGATCAGATGATGAAGTTCCTAATAGAGGAGGGAATAAAAATAGTTTACGGAGAGCAACATGCTGCAAAAGAGATATTTGCAGCCGAGGAAGTGGTGCCGACACCAGAGCCTTTGACCTCAGAGAAATCAAGCACCAAAGGTTAGCAGGTGGCTATATAGAAATCACCGTCCCAAGCCTTGGTGGAATCATAACTCTTTTGTGTCGATTGCGCTGTACGAAGCCGCTCCTGAATCAACTTCACCTTGTCCAAGACATCCTGCACCAAGTTGTCCCCAAAAGCTTAGCTTCAACCAACTTAAACAAACCAACTGGAGACCTACACCGTCTCCCATACAAAGCCTCATATGGAGCCATCTGAATACTAGACTGATAATTGTTGTTATAAGAAAACTCCGCGAGCGACAGAAACTGATCCCATGAACCACCGAAATCAATGACACAAGTGCATAACATGTCCTCCAATATCTGAATAGTGGGCTCGGACTGCCAGTCCATCTGAGGGTGAAAAGATGTGCTCAACTCGACCTGAGTACCCAACTCTCTCTGCACGGCCCTCCAAAACTGCAAAGTAAACTGAGTACCTCTATCCGAAATGGTGGAAACTGGGACACCATGCAAGCGAACAATCTCTATGATATACATCTCTGCTAACCGCTCAGAAGAATAGGTAGTACACACAGGAATGAAATGATCGTATTTGGTCAACCGATCAACAATCACCCAAATAGCATCAAACTTCTTTAAATTCCATGGGAGCCCAACTACAAAGTCCATGGTGATCCCCTCCCACTTCCACTCTAGAATATCCATCTGTTGAAGCAAGCCACCCGATCTATGATGCTCATATTTCACCTGCTGACAATTCAGACACCGAGCTACAAATCCCATAATATATTTCTTCATTTTTCTCCACCAATACTGCTGCCTGAAATCCTGATACATCATTGCGGGGCTCAGATGGATGGATACGAGCTATGGGACTCATTCAGAATCAACTCCCGAAGCCCATCCACATTGGGCATGCATATCCGACCCTGCATCCTCAATACCCCATCGTCACCAATAGTCACATCTCTGGCATCATCGTGCTAAACTCTATCCTTGAGGACAAGCAAGAAAGGATCATCATACTGGCGTTCACTGATGCGATTAAATAAGGAATACCGAGAAACCACACAAGCTAAGACCTGACTGGCTCCGAAATATCCAACCTCACAAATAGATTGGCCAAGGCCTGAATATCAATTGCGAGAGGTCTATCCGCAATACGAACATATGCCAAACTACTCATACTCACCGCCTTCCTACTCAAAGCATCGGCCACTACATTGGTCGTTCCCATATGGTAGAAATAGTAATATCATAGTCTTTTAGCAGCTCCAACCATCTCCGCTGCCTCAAATTGAAATCCTTCTACTTGAACAAGTGTTGGAGGCTATGATAATCAGCAAACACCTCACACGACATGTCATATAGATAATGCCTCCAAATCTTCAGTGCATGAACAATGGCAGCCAACTCTAGATCATGAACAAGTAGTTCTTCCCGTGGGGCTTCAACTAACGAGAAGCATAAGCAATTACTCTACCCTCATGCATCAACACACATCCAATACCCACTCTCAAAGCCTCACAATACACTAGATATGAACCTGAAGCTAAAAGAAAAACTAACACTGGAGCTATGGTCAAGGCAGTCTTGAGCTTCTGAAAGCTCGACTCCCACTCATCTGACCACATGGAAGGCACACCCTTTTGAGTCAACTTGGACAAGGGTAATGCAATAGATGAAAATCCCTGAACAAATAGACGGTAATAACCCACCAAGCCAAGAAAACTAAGAATCTCTGTGACTGAGGACCGCGTGGGCCAACTCTGAACTGCCTCTATCTTCTTCGGATCAACCTGAATACCCTCACTTGATACCACGTGCCCCAAGAAAGCCACTGAACTGAGCCAAAACTTACATTTGGAGAACTTTGCATAAAGCTTCTCCTTCCTCAATCTCTGCAACACAGCTCTCAAATGCTCCGCCTGCTCCTCCTGATTATGCGAGTATACCAGAATATCATCAATGAAAAAAATAATGAATGAGTTAAGATAAGGCCGAAACATGTTGTTCATCAAATGCATGAACGTTGATAGGGCATTGGTCAGACTAAAAGACATCACAAGGAATTCATAATGACCATATCGGGTCCCAAAAGCTGTCTTAAGAATATTCGAGTCCTTGATCCTCAACTGGTGATACCTTGAATGGAGATCAATCTTGGAGAATACCCTCGATCCCTAAAGTTGGTCAAATAAATAATCGATACGAGGCATAGGATACTTGTTTTTTATTGTGACCTTATTCAACTGCTTTTAATCAATGCATATCCTCATTCTGCCATCCTTCTTCCACACAAAAAAGACAAACGCAACCTACTGCGACACACTAGGCTAAATGAACCCCTTATAAAGGAGTTCCTGAAGCTTCTCCTTCAAATCCTTCAACTCCACTGTGCTATACGATATGGAGGAATAGAAATGGGCTGAGTGCCCGACACCAAATCAATACCAAAATCAATATCACTGTCTGATGGCATGCCCGACAGGTCTGCTGGAAACACATCGGGAAAATCCCTCACTACTGGAATAAAATCAATGGTATGAGTCTCTGCACTAACATCCCTCACAAAGGCTAAGCATTAAAGACAACCTTTCCCAACCATCTGCCAGGCCTTCAAGAACGAAATCACCCTACTGGGGACAAAAGTAGTCGAACCTCACCACTCAATCTGTGGAACACCCGGCATGGCCAACATTACTGTCTTAGCATGATAGTACAGAATAGAACGACATAGGGATAACCAATCCATGCCCAAAATAACATCAAAATCTATCATACAAAGTAACAGAAGCTCCACTCGGGTCTCTAAACACCCAATTATCACCACACATGACCGATATACGTGGTCTACATTAATAGTATCACCCACCGGAGTAGATACATAAATAGATGAAACAAGATACTCATAGGGCATATCCAAATAGCGAGCAAAATATGATGAAACATAGGAATAATTGGAGCCAGGATCAAATAATACAAAGGCATCTTTGTGGCAGACTGAGACAATACCTGTAATCATAGAATCTAAAGCAATGACATCGGGCCTAGCTGGAAGTGCATAGAAACAGGCCTGACCGCCACCTGATCGACCTCCCCCTCTAGGGCGACCCCTAGGTAACTGTCCTCTACCCCTAGCTGGCTGGGCGAGTGGTAAAGTAACCGGTGCTGAAGTCAAGGGCTGACTCCTCTGTGGAGATGGACACCCAAGACGATGAGGACACTACCTCCATATATGCCCCAACTCCCTAAAATCATAACAACTCCCTGGTGCTGGAGACGGGGACTGAAGGGAACCCCTAGCACCGGGATGACTAGCAGAAGAACCTGCATAGAAGAGCCCTTAACTGATGGAGCATGGGACGAACTCTGGACTAGAAGGGCACTGATTAAGGAATGACCCTGATAAGAATTGTGAGAACCATGGCCCGATGATGCCCCAAGATAACCTGGGCGAGCTAACTGAGCATTACTGAATGGGCAGCCTCTGCCATGCTGAAACTAGCCCATGATGAGTACCACCGAATCCACCCTAACCATGAGGCCTTTTAGCCTCCCTCTAGAACCTCTCCTAACCACGAACCATATCAATCTGTTGCGCTATGTCCACAACCTCATCGAAGGTAGCACCTGACACTCTCTCTCTGATCATAAGCAACTGAAGCTAATAACCGAGGCCATCTATAAACCTTTTGTTCCTCTCTCGATCTGTAGGAACGAACTAGATTGCATGACGAGCCAACTCGGAGAACCGCAACTCATATTGTGATATGGATCTGTCACCTTAACAAAGCTGCTCCAACTGCCTACGCAGCTCCTCTCGACGAGAGTCAAGTACAAACTTCTCCAAGAAGAGAATGGAGAATTGCTCCCAAGGAAGGCGCACTGCGTCAGCTAGCCTATGCCTCTCGTAAGCGTACCACCATCTAACTACAGCCCCTAAAAACTGGAAAGTAGTGAACGAGACCCCACTGGTCTCCAAAATACCCGCAGTCCGAAGCATTTTCTGATTGTCCAAGGAATCCTAGGCATACTTACCCTCTACACCACTGAAAATCAGAGGCTGAAGTCTCCCAAACCTCTCCAATCTGCACTGCTCATCCTCTGGCATACAAGAGCTACATAGCCCTGAGCAGCTGTAACCAACTGGGTTGGAGGTGCCCCCGGTGTCTGAAGTCCCTGCACGAACTACTCAGGTGTGTAAGTGGCGAGAGTCTGAGTGCCTCCCCCGGCCTGAGATGTAGCTGCGGTCATAGTAACTGTGACCGCTGAGCTAGGACGGTGCGCACTGATCGAATCTAGGTGAGGGCCTCCTGAAGCCCTAGAATCACTATAGACATAGTTGGTGCCTGAGTTGGTATTGCTGGAGCATCCACAACTGGCACCTGATCCTGAACTGGGGCTACTGGTGGATCTACAATTGATGCCCTAGCTAATGTGGGGGATACACCTCTACCCCTGCCGCGGTCGATAGGGATACACCTCTACCCCTAACACGGCCTCGACCGCATCCTCGACCTATAGCGGGCCAAGTTGGTAGTACTGTTGGCCGTCCATCTTGACCAGTAGCATGTGTCCTCACCATCTCTGAGAGAATAGAATAACAAAAGTTTAGTACTAGGATAAACAGATTCACACGATAGGAATTCAATAATATGAAGTTTTGCTAAAGGTTCTGAAGCCTCCCGAGGATAAATATAGGCATCTCCGAATCGATCCGCGAGACAATACTAAACCTGCCTATATGACCTCAGCTCTGATACCAACTTGTCACGACCCTAAAATGGACCAGATCGTGATGGCGCCTATCGTGAAACTAGGATAGTCGACAGAAACCCCAAAACCAACCAGACATTTATAATAAGTCATTTTAAGTCATTAATTAGCTAAAATCCCATAATATAAGTTAAAATAAATAGTGCGGAAATATAACACAGGCCGGTATAAGGGTGTCACCAGTTACGAGCAACTGCAACTCGTCTCAGGATAGGAAAGGACAACATAGTCTAAAAACAAATGCTAATACAAAGCTAAATAAGATAGGAAGGAGAATCACAGGGAGCGAACACCAAACAGCTGCATAGTCAACTCCGGAGACCTGCTAAAAGGCTAATCATCACGCGTTATAGCGACCTGAGACTCCTGGATCTGCACACAAGGTGCAGGGAGTAATGTGAGTATGCCAACTCAGTAAGTAATAAATTTAAAGGCAGCTGAGCAGTAAGAAAATACGTAAACCACGTCATAACACTACAACAAAACAATATAAGACCAGAACAATGCATTAAAAAATAAAACTCGTAAAAACAACTCAGTTCAGGAAAACCTTTTAAAACATCTTTCAATAGTTTCAAGCGAGTGATGAAAATAGTGAGTAAAAAGATAGAAATGTAAATAGCCCATTGGGCAAAATAAGTACCATAAACTGCCCCTCGAGCATAATATCAACAGAACCGGCCCATCATGCTACCTCACAAACACTTGTAATCTGCCCCTCGGGCAACAAAATAAAACAACAATAACCCCTCGAGCAACATCACATCACACACACTGGGTACCCGCACTCTCTGGGGGTGTACAGACTTCGGAGGGGATCCTACAGCCCAAGCGCTAACATAATCCATCTCGTGGCATCACAAATCAGACCCTCGACCTCTCTTATATCATAAATCAGTACAACCTGCTGCGACGCGCAGCCCATGGTATCTTCACAACACAGTCCCTCGGCCTTACTCAATCAGAAATCACTCAAGCCATCGAGCTAACACTAAAATAGTTACTCGGCTAAAAATATCATTTACAAAATCAAAAGGGATAAATAAATTTCGAGTTATGAAATCAGTGAAAGCGTAGCATGACTAAGTATAAATATTATCAAAAAATTAAGGAAATAGTAGTAAAAAGCCCCTAAGGGTCCAAACAGTCGACACAAGGCCCAAACACGACATTCAGCCCCAAACATAGTAATATTTTCCAAAGTATAATAATATCAAACAGTTTCTAATTAAATATGCGACTTAATAGTCATACGGGATGGACCAAGTCATAATTCCCAATGGTGCATGACCACACCCTCGTCATCTAGCGTCTGCATCACCTTAAAGTAGCACAACAATGTGAAATCTGGGGTTTCATACCCTCAGGACAATATTTACAATTATTACTTACCTCAATCCGGTCCAAACTCTAGTCAGTGAGGCCTTTGCCTCTCGAATCGACCAGAACTCGCCCAGAATCTATCCAAAATTAGAATCATAATATCAAAATAAGCTATGGGAACAAAGCGCACACAAAAATAACCAAATTATATCGAAAATCCCGAAATTGGCCAAACCCGACACCCGACCCACATCTTTGATTTCGATAAACATCACCTCTCTAGAATCCTTATCCTCCCACGAGTCTATACATATCAAGAACATCAAAATCTGACCCTAAATGGCCCCTTAAATTCCTAATTTACACTCTCCAATATCAAGCCCTAATTCCCCAAATTTAGCCCTTATTTTCCATTAATTTCAAGCCTAATATGTGAAATAATGCCATAGAATTGAGTATTGAGTTCAAAAATCTTACCTCCAAGTGTTTCCCTTTGATTCCCTCTTTAATCTCTCTCAAAATGCTTCAAACCCAGCCAACAATGGTGAGAAATGGCCTAAAATTCGTGAAGATGGCTATTTAAACATTCTGCCCAGGGATTTAAATTCCTTAATCGCGATCACAGAATGAACCTCGCGATCGCAAAGAACAACTTTTCTGGCTCGTGAAATAACTTTATCAGAATGTGTCCCTCTACATGCGAACGCGATACTCTTCCCCCTAACTCTTACGCGATTGCGGACCATCAACCGTGTTCGCGACGAACAAACGTGTGGCCCCAACTTTGGTCCACTTAACCTTATGCGAATGCGACTTAACCCACACGTTCACGACGCTTTACCTGGACTTACTTTACAACTGCTCTACGCGATCGCGAGACTGCTCACGCAATTGCGAAGAAGAAACTTCTGCAATAGAACTGAAGGAAAATCTACAACTTTCAAACACATGAATTTGATCCGTTTAACCACCTGAAACTCACCCGAGGCCCTTGGAACCTCAACCAAACATACCAACACATTCCATAACGTCATTAAAACTTATTCCAACCTTCGGAGCGCTCATAAAAACATCAATGTCATCATCAGATTCAAGCCTAAGAGATTCCAAAACTTTCAAATTCCGTTTTCGATCAAAAAGTCTATCAAACACCGTCCGAATGACCTATAATTTTGCACACACGTCCCAAATGGCACAACAGACCTACTCCATCTTCTGAAATTCCATTTCGACCCCTATATCAAAATTTCCACTACCATACGGAAAATACCAAAATTTTAATTTCGCCAATTTAAGCCTAAATCTACTCCGGACCTCAAAAACACATTCCGATCACGCTCCTAAGTTCCAAATCACCTCACGAAGCTATCCGAATCATTAAAATTAAATTCCGAGATCATTTACTCACAAATCAACTTATGGTTGAATTTTTCAACTAAAAGGTCAACTTACTACAAAATCACTCTGAACCCAAACTAACCAACACGATGCGATGAAATACAGCTGAAAATCACATAAAGAAGAAAAAATGGGTACATAGCAGTAACTCATGAAACGACCGACCAAGTCGTTACATCTTCCTACATACCTTAGAAATAATTATATTTGAGAAGGTTTAGGAAAGTTAAAATAGGTTTTTTAAATGAGAAAAAAAGAAGAGAGAAAAATTAAAGACACAGGATTTTCAATCCTTTCCCTGTATCAACTTGGATTCTTTTTTAAACTATGCCCAAGCTTTTCACGCAAAATCATTTGTGCTTTTAACATACTTGATGTTGGACAAAATTATAGTCAAATATATATATATATATATATATATATATATAGTATTTTGGATATTATTTTGGGAGGCAGTTATACCGTAAAAAAATACCAAATCATTCGGCTTGGATCACTCTATCACATGCATGGAAATGACATCAGGAAGCCTCTTTAAGCATGTTATTTAAAATTTAATAATTTATATTATATTTAAAGATTAGTTAATTTTGCTAAAATTCAGGACACAACGTCCTAGAGTTTAAACCTCAAAGCTCAAACTTAAGGATATCGTGTCCTAAAGTTTAAAAATTGTGTCTACAAATTCGAATCTTATGTCCTGAATTTTAAATAGAATTCATAAATTCAGGAAACTTAGTCCTAAATTTCAAATTAGAAACTAAAAAATTCAGGATACTTAGTCCCGAAGTTCGGGTGAATTTTTTAATTTTTAAATACAATGCAAATTGTGGATTTATTTTAAATAGCAGGCTTAAAAGTGGCCATTGCTGCCCTTCGCTGCATCTACTTCCTAGACAAACTAGCCACCATTTTCTCTCATAGACGCTCTTCCTCAAGCCCCTCTATTTTCATATCCTTCCCACAATCAACCATAGTAATAATATATCGTTTTTCGTCCTTTAATTAAGAAATAGCTATTATCATGAAGTTTTATCATTAATTTTAGCACGGGTTAGTCACTTTCAGTCTCTTCTAATAGAAAAAATAGCTATTGTCATGACTATTAGTGAAAAATCCATGATATTTTCATGAATTTTCACAGATAAAATTTGAACTTCATGACATCGGCTTGTTTCAATTACATGGGCTGAAACATGGGTATTTGTAAATTTTGAGGAGAAGTTACATAATATATCCATTTGTAAAATTCGCTTTCTAAATATATCTATGTTTTAAAATTACATCAAATATCCTAAAAATATTACACACTATCTCCAATTCTTTTCATATATTCTGAAACATATCATAATATTCTACTTCAGAGTACTACCATAATATTCTAATGAACAGTACAATATCTAAACCAAATATACCACATTATTGTAATGAAGAATACAATATTCAAACAAAATATGTATAATTTTAATTTGACATACATTATTGAAATTAAACATCCACAATATTCTAACTTGGATTACAGTATCGTAACGGAGCATACCATAATATTCTAATTTATAATATCGTATTCAAACCAAACACATTATAATATCCTAATTTAGAATACACAGTATTCTATTTTGGAATACAGTAGGTATACATGGTAGCATAAATTTATAACGTTGGTATACATGGTAAAATAAATTTATAAAGTAGGTATACAAAATAAAATAAATATTTAAAAAATTGAATGAGTTTTTCTTTGAGTTCGGGGGTTATTCTTGTTCGCAGGTATACCTTTCTCTCGGGCATGTATTCGAACAGTATGACCTCCTCCAGCTTCTCGACAGTCGACTTGGTTGCATCGAACTCTTTTTGGAACGACGAAGGTTCGAGGAGTAAGGAAATACTCTTCTTCATCCTCGATTACCTGTTGTTATGTTTCCGTCAAGGCTGGGGACGGTGATTGCTATTTAGCCACCTACTTACCTTTGGTGCTTGATTTCTCTGAGGTCAAAGGCTCTGGTGTCGGCACCACTTCTTCGGTTGCAAACATCTCTTTTGAAGCATGTTGCTCTCCGTAAACTGTTTTTACTCCCTCCTCTATTGGGAACTTCATTATCTGATCAAGAGTTGAAGGTACTACCCTCATGTTGTGTATCCATAGTCTTCCAAGGAGTGCATTATACCTCATGTCGCCTTTGATGATATGGAATTTTTATCTTGTACGGTTTCGGATACATTCACTGGTAGAATATTTTCTCCCTTTATTGTTTTGCTTACCATATTGAATCCATTTAGGACCTGGGAAGCAAGTAATATCTGATCTTGTAGGCCGAGCTACTCTACGACCCTAGATCTGATTATATTTGTTGAGCTACCTGGATCCACTAGAACACGTTTAACTTGAATTTTATTTAAAATGATAGAAATTACCAGGGCATCATTTTGTGGCTAAGATATGCCCTTTGCTTCCTCATCATAGAACGATAAGGCGTCCTCGGGCATATAGCTATGAGTTCGTTTTTATCTTGTGATCGATACCTTGGTGCATTTGAACACAGGTCCTTGCGGGACATAGACACCACTAATGATCATGTTGATTACATGTTGGGGTTCTTCCTATTCATTTTTTCTTGTATCTCTCTCCTTGAAGTGGTGTTTAGCTCGATCACTGAGAAATTCTCGAAGGTGACCCTCATTGAGCAGCCGAGCTACCTCCTCCTTAGCTATCTGTAATCTTCGGTTCTATGACCATGTGTTCCATGATACTTACACATCAAGTTCGGATTCCTTTGAGAAGGATAGGTTTGTATAGGCCTAGGCCACTTGGTGTCTTTGATTCTTCCAATAGCTAACACAATCCATAATGCGTCTATGCTGAAATTATACTTTGAAAATCGAGGTGCCTCTGCAGGGTCGGTATGATTATCAAACCCGCTCTTACTCATGAGTCCTTAAGAATTTTAGTGTCACGACTCAATTCCCAAAACCGATCGTGATGGCACCTCTCATGAAGACAAGGCCAGCCAATAGAACAACAATGCCCCTTTTTAACAGTTAATAAACATAAATGAATAAATAATACGACTTAATATCATTAATAACTGATATTTACCATCCAACACAGCCCGACTGGGGTGTCATAAGTTACGAGCATCTAAAGAAGACCGAACACAACTACTGGACCAATAATAATATATAGAATAAAATCTAGAATCAAAAGATGAAGTCTGGTGTCGCGAACGCTGGCGGTCACCTGGTCTACTACACTAGTAATACCTTCAAACAGCTATTAACCCGCTCCCGGGTGAACAATACCTGCAACTGCACGCGAGGTGCAGGGAGTAATGTGAGTACTCCAACTCAATGAGTAATAAGAGTAAATAATAACTGAGCGGCAAGAAATCACGTAAAAGCACTCCATCATGCTATACAGGACAATACGACCCTTTGAGAAAACAGTAAAACCGTGAAAATCCTTTAGAAAATACTTGGTTCAATTTAAAAACCTCTTTTGAGAATATCCTCTTCCAACAATCAAGCATATGAATGCGATATCAGACACATAACCGCGCAATCAGCTAATCAATAGCAACCTCCCCAACTTGGCTCGAAGCCATATATCAGGACACACTCAACATCTCATACCACTTTTACTCTAATGATGCCACAATATCATAATGAGATTAAACTCAAATCATCTACCAGTTCGTGAAAACACATATCATCTCGCACTATAATCCTTTATACTTCTCGCACCCATCCCTACATCAATTGAGTCCACTCTCTTAAGTGACCCCAGATTCTCAATTTCAACACGTACCCTTCAATTACACATGAGACCTTCTAACATACGCATAAGGATCATACCACTTAAGAACACTTCGCAGGAGATATCCCACCCGCTTCGCCTCAATTTAGTATTTCAGCACACCTCCCACCGTCATACCCATAATACAACCAATTTAGTCTTCCTGAGTCTGAACTCATACTGCCACAAGTATTGCACTTTACCTTCCAACTAGGAGATATGAAAATATTCTCTACGCGCCCATAACTCGGGGATACACAGCAATCACAATAGGAAACGAACACTTAACAGTTCATTTGTTATCTAGCAGACTTCTTCATCACTACCAAGTCATATAGATACACCTCGCAGTACTAACATACTTATCGCATGGATATACAACCGCCATTCCAGCTAAGAGGGAAAATACCGAACATAAACGTTCAAAGCATTTTCTCACACAATTAGCACCTCGGTGCTCAAGCCATAGGTAAAGATCCGGCCTCAAGTCCTCCAGACTAGCCCAACATTCTCACGAAGATCACATCTCGCCCCTTGATCGGGGAATCACAAACCATCAAGGCACATATAATATTGAGCGCTCATGTGCGCATAAAGACATGAGGAAGGAATTTGAAGAATTATATCTCAAGATGAATCAAGTACACATGATAAGAATTCCAAGAAAGTGAAGTTTTTCCTAAGGTTTTTCAGCCTCTCGAGGATAAATACAGACGTCTCCGTACCGATCCGCGAGACTCTACTAAACCTGCTCATGACTCGTGAGACCTAGTAACCTAGGCTCTGATACCAACTTGTCACGACCCAATTCCTAAACTCGGTCGTGATAGCTCCTCTCATGAAGAGAAGGCCAGCTAACAGAACAATAATGCCCCTTTTTAACAGTTAATAAACATAAATGAATGAATAATACAACTTAATGGCATTAATAACTGCTATTTACCACCCAACACAGCCCGACCTGGGTGTCACAAGTCATGAGAATCTAAAAAAGACTGAACACAACTACTGGGCCAATAATAATAATATACAGAATAAAATCTCGAATCAAAAGATGAAATCCGGTGCCGCGAACGCTGGCGGTCACCTGGTCCACTACAGCAGTAATACCTTCAATCAGCTATTAACCTGCTACCGGGTGAACAATACTTGCAACTGTACGTGAGGTACAGGGAGTAAAGTGAGTACTCCAACTCAATGA
This sequence comes from Nicotiana glauca, assembly GCA_026770625.1. NCBI lineage: Eukaryota > Viridiplantae > Streptophyta > Magnoliopsida > Solanales > Solanaceae > Nicotiana > Nicotiana glauca. Next base: position 486,315 of record MU743312.1, read on the forward strand.
GTAATAAGAGTAAATATAACTGAGCAGCAAGAAATCACGTAAAAGCACTCCATCATGCTATACAGGACAGTACGATCCTTTGAGAAAACAGTAAAATCATGAAAATCCTTTAGAAAATACTTGGTTCAATTTAAAAACCTCTTTTGAAAATATCCTCTTCCAACAATCAAGCATATGAATGCGATATTAGATAGTGCAAGTCAGCACATAAGTCAGCCCCTTCGGGCATAGCACTCCAACAATAAACAACACCAGGGTATCTGGTAAACAGTGCAATAAGTAGCGTGGATGCCAATGATATGAGAGTGCTAAAAGTCATGACACACAGTACAAATAGGAACCAATGCATGAATGCAATGCAACGCACATGACCGCTGCAGCGCGTAGGCCGATCCATTTGGGTACCCCGCGCTCACGGTGAGGGTTCAGACTCCAGAGGGGCTCCTACAGACCAAGCGCAATATCAATATCACACCGCTGCGGCATGCAACCCGATCCATCCTCAGTCCAGAACATGCATATGAGCCATTAGGGCGATGTCAGGTGACAGTTCTCAGCTCCAAACGTCAGAAAATGTAGTTTAAGTTTTAAAACCTTAGAAGTATGACTAGACATGTCAAAACAGTGTTTAACTCAGGGCTGAAATCATTTAACATACCAATTATCATGGAAACAGTGATAATAATCCCTAAAGGATTCAATCAGTTGACACGAGGCCCAATCACGACAATTTATCCATTTTTATAAGGATATCAACTAGCTTCAATCGATTAGGTAGTTATTTCATTAAGTGGGACGGAACAAGTCATAATTCCCAACGGTGCTCTACCCCACGCCCGTTATCTGGCATGCAAGTCACCTCGATACACCACTATAATGTGCAAACTGGGGTTTCAAACCCTCAGGATATCATTTACAATTATTACTCACCTCGAACCGGTAAAATCTCTAGCTCGCGACGCCTTTTCCCCTCACATCGGCCTCCACGCGTGTCGAATCTAACCAAAATCGGAGCGAATACATCACAATATGCTAAGGGAACAATACCCAATCAAAAATAATAGAGAAATAGCAAAAATCTCGAAACTAGCACAACCCGAGCCCCGGGCCCACTTCTCAAAAAATTTGTAAATTAACATCACCGGATTCCTTATCTCTCCACAAAGTCCGTACATACCAAGAACTCCCAAATCGGACTACAAATGGGCCCTCAAATCCCAAATTTATAGTTTAAATTTCAAGCCCTAATTTCTTATAATTTGGCTATATTTTCATGAATTTCTAGGATGATTCTTCAATAAAATCATGTATTTAACTCATAAAACTTACCTCCAATCGATTCCCAGTCTAAAACCTCTTAAAATATCGTCAAAAGCTCCCAAGGTCGCTTAACAATGGTGAAAAAATGAACCCAAGTCGCGGATGAAATGTTCTTAAACATTCTGCCTAGGTGATGAACCCTTCTTCGCGAACGTGATGGCCCTCTTGCGTTCGCGATGGACAAAAATCCACTAGGACACTTTTACTCTATGCGAACGCGGAGCCCGTCCCGCGAATGCGATGCTCTGTCTGGCCCAAATACGCGAACGCGTACCCCTGGTCGCGAACGCGAAGAGCAATGACCAGGGGCCCTTAAACTCCCTCTACGCGAACGCGGTGTCCCAACCGCGAACGCGAATACCAATGGCCTCAGACCTATGCAAATGTGGCCTATGCCTCGCGAAGGCGAAGGCCAAAATTGTCCTGCAACTGCTGTGAAAAATCTGCAACTCCTCAACTCCTCGAAACTCTCCGTTAGCTATCCGAATTCACCCCGAGGCCCCCGGGACCTCAACCAAAAGTACATATATTATATAATACCTTATTCAAACTTGCTCGAACCATCAAAACATTACCGCTATCATCAAAATCATCAAAATTCACCAAATCAATGCCTAAGTTTATCCAATTCTTCCGAAACTCATATTCGATCAAAGATCCGACCTAACCACCTCCGATTCAACTAAAATTTTGCACACACATCAAAAATCACCTAACAAAGCTACTGAAACTCTCGGAATTCCATTCCGACCCTCGGATAAAAATCTCACCTATCAACCGGATATCGCCAAAATGCTAACTTCACCAATTCAATCCCAATTCTACACCGAACCTCCAAAATTACTTTTGATTGCTCTCCTAAGCCTTAAATCATCCCCAAAAACTAACCAAATCATCAAAAATCAATTCCGAGCCCTATAACTCACAAGTCAACATCCAGTTGACTTTTCCTAACTAACCTTTCCTTAAAGAGACTAATTGCTCAATTTCCTACCAAACTCGATCCGAACCAACTCGAATTCACCAAGTACGTATATTGAAACATGAAGAAGCATAAAACGGGAAAAACGGGACGAAAATACATGAGACATTGGGTCGGGTCATTACATTTGGCCTCGATCGTTTCTCTAATAATTTTGAGGGGCACTAAACTTGAGCCATTATTTCTTTGATTGACATATGGCTGATACCGTCTTTTGTACGATTTTGATTCCTTGGATGCATCCCTCAGAGGCTTGGCTATGAATCTGTTAGGATTAACTGAACCCGAGGGGGCTCCCAACTGGTCGTCCACGACCCTGATTTTTGATTGGTAACGGTTGTTCACATATAACCTTGTCACATCTGGATATTCGATCGTGTTCTGCTTTAACTACCGAAATGCAAACAAACTCTGTTCATTCAAACCCTACATAAAGACCTGTACTGCCCAGTCATCAGAGATCGGTGGTAATTCCATTCTTTCCATCTGAAACCTGGACACGAACTCCTTTAACATCTCGTCGTTCCTTTGTTTTATCTTGAAGACGTACGATTTCCTCGTAGCCACCTTTATGGACCCGGCGTGTGCTTTCATGAAGGCGTCTGCTAACATAGCAAACGAATCAATAGAGTTAGGAGGCAAGTTGTGATACAAAATCATATCTGCTTTCGACAATGTTTCTCCAAACTTTTTTCAACAAGACTGATTTGATCTCATCATCATTCAAATCATTTTCTTTGATCCCACAAGTGTGTGAAGTAATATGCTCGTTAGGGTCGATTGTCTCATTATATTTGGATATATCGGGCATACGAAACTTTTTAGGAATAGGCATTGGAGCTGCTCTCTGAGGGAATTGTATGAACTTTTTGGCATCTAAACCTTTCAAAACTGGAGGTGCCCCCGGTATCTGGCCTACACGGTAGTTATAAGTTTCCACCTTCTTATTATTATCCTCAATATTTTTTTTTTCAAACTCGATCCTCTTAGTGAGCTCTTCGAGCATTCTCATAATTGTGAGGTTAGTCCTCGAGCCGCTTCCATCCGGCCTTTCCAATGCCGATTCAATACGTCGAGTGTTTACTGATTCGACTGTATTTGGAGTTTTATTTTGATTCTGAAGTTGAGCGATGGAGATTTTTTGAGCTTGTAACATCTCGAATATCACTTGGAGGCTGACTCCCCCATCTTCTAATTCTGGTGCTCCTTGGCCACTTGATCGGGCTTCCCTACGTATTTCCCTTCGGGGTCCGCGCCTAGATATGCATTCAGAGCAATATGCGAACTAACACCAACTGGTTCCACATTTGGCACCTCCCCTAGGTTTATCGGTAATACACCGACCCCTGCATTATTATTTTCTCCAAGACCTTCGTTGTCATAAACAGATGCGTTTTCTGTGCTAGACATGTTTTAGCTTGAGAATAAAAAAATCTTGACAAGAAAATGTGTAAAGATAATGCGTGTAATGAGAATCGGTAAAGAAATAATCACTATTATCTTTAGCCTCATGGTGGGTGTCAAACTATTTACCTCGAAAATACGATTAACAATTAAATTTGATTTGTGATTATAAAGATATATGATTTAGTTCAATAGCAACTAATAACCAAGAAATATAAAGTAGAAATGAAAGAAATAAGTGAATGAAACCAATGTTACTCAGCAATGGTGACCTCGAGCTTAGTGACCTTGAGATGAAATAAGAGCAATAAAGTAAGAATAATTAATGTAAAGGACAATTCCGATGAACAGTAAGAGAGAAAAGTATGATAGTATATTCTTGCCAATGATGAGATAATGTTATAAATGATTGGGGTCCACCTTATATAATAGGGGAACCCTAAATAAGGTATATTTATATTTACAGTAAGGAATATTCTTGATATAGTTGTTTAACTGCCTAGTACGGAATCATACAATCCTATTCCAGGATCAGTGAAATGATCTTGGGGAAGTGGCAGGAATCTAGCTCATTTTGTTGCAAATCCACAATGGTATAATTTCGGGTTCGAGCATACTTAACTTCAGTATTTCTCGCACTCCTATCTTCGGGCATTGCATTCCATATTGAGCTCAAGTCTAGTCTATCGACCTCGAACTCGAGCTTACTTGAACTCGGACCTAAGGCGATCCCTCGAGTCAGGGAAATCGGGAGTGCCTGATTTCGACCGTATACAGCTACTACATGTATAACATAAAATCTTACAAGTGAGGTCTGGGAAGGTAGTATATACGCATACCTTATTCTTATCTTGTGAAAGTAAAGAGATTGTTTCAGATAAACGTTTGGTACATTGCACTACTACACGTAGAGAACAAATTGATTAAGAAATATACAAAAATGTCACACATAGAAATCAAACTTGTGAGATAAAGTAATTGAAGATTGCACTACATCTTTATTAATTCGACTGCACCACTACCTTATCAAATTCAAACAAAAAATACAACAATTAAAGCAACCCGAGAGAGGCTTTGGTATTTGGAAATCCTTAATATTTCTCACTAATTCTTAATAAATATACAGGCTTATTTAATCCCAATTTATAAGTGATTAGGAACAAAGTTCGAAGCCGATTTACGGTTCGACTGAACCCAGTAGCTTTTGTTCAAACTCTATATTTGTATTAAGAAATTCAACACACACACACACACATATTTATATATATATATATATATATATATATATATATATATATATATATATATGTATGTATGTATATATATATATATATGTATATATATATATATATATATGTATGTATGTATGTATAAAAATTAAATTTAGTACCATTTACTAACGTCTGATATCGCTATCCTAAAATTTAGAATTCATAAAATTCAAGTTCTGGCTCAGCATCTGTCTAGGATTATGTATTTATGTTTAGCCATTTAGGAAACCAAGCAAAAGTGAACTAACCGAAGAGTTTAATCCTAATTAATGTGTTATTCTATTTATCCATTTAGTGAAGTGAAAAAAAAAGGTGAAAACTAAAAGAAAACTATTCTAATTAGCCACCTAGGAGAGGTGCAAAAAGGAAATTAAAAGAAGGCATTTCAACTAATTTTGGGGTGTTAAGCATATTTTCTTTTGCTCGTGTTACGTACTAGTAAATAAATATATTTATTTTTTCTCATTTATTATTTTTATAATAATTGATGTGGTTCACTTATAGTATTTTCTTTTACAATATACACCTACAAAAGAAGAACTACTACGATGTAGAGAATTCTCTTTTGGCCCATATTTTTTTGTTTCATGGTTTGTTTGTTTTGTTGGCGGAGATACTGTTGCAATCAAAACACTCACGCAAGTGCACGTGATTGTCAAGTAATAAAGTAGTGAGTAGAATATTGTTCCCACGATGACTTGTGATTAACTATTCACTGATTCAAACCCAATTAACTTATCGATCCATGAGATTTTTTTCACAAAATATAGTCGTCTCTAATTTACTACCTAAAAATATCAATTAATGAAATAACTAGAATAATCAACCAAACAACTAGCAATTTCGAATAACAATCAGTAGGGAAGAATATTCCAGGGTCACGGGCTAGCTAATAATCGTGTTGTATTCTTGGCTTAAAATAACTAATTGATTTATCTGGATTGTTGATTGACAGGGTTAATATTGCTAATAAGAATTTGTCAACTCCTTACTCTCCAATTCAAATTAACTTAATGCCTATATGTCTATGAAATTAAGATTAACAAGAATGTACTTATAATTCCCGTATCTCAACCAAGCAAGGCAATTAGGTATATGTCTATCCTGATTGCGAATCCATTCCCCGATGCCCAGGTTCAAGAACTTGTTCTATTTAATTCTATATGCAATCTAGAGTTACCACTTTTGAGTTCAACTATAGATTTGTATATAATATTTCACTGTTAGCTACTCAGCAAAATAATTGAGAATAGAATTAAATAAATAATCCAATATGATAAAATTAACTTCGTTAAATTAAACTCTGAAAACCAACATTCATGTTTCACGCATGACCCTAGAACAATAGATTTTAGCCACGCATAGTAGTGTTCATCTCAATAATATTTAATTTCATTCAAATCGTAAAAGAAAAAGGAAGAAAAGAAGAACTTGATGTTGGAATCTCCTTCTTGCCTCTTGCCTATCTTTTTCTTGCACTAAACTATGAAAACCTTGATAAATAATCCTTGGGCGAGCTTGACTATATATAGGTTAGGTGAAATTTCCTCCAGACTTCCAATTTTACCCCTGACAATTATTTTCCGGAACTGGGACTAGCGCGACCGCGCTACTGGACGCGCTAGTTGACTAACATTCTGCCTCCCGCATCTGGACTAGTGCGATCGCGCTACTGGGCGCGCTAGTCCAGGCCTGTCTTTCTTCGATTCTTTGTCTAGTCTTCGCGCGCACTCAGCTCCGTGGGGCTTTTCTTGCTCCAATGTAGCTCCAATCACAACTTTAATGCCTCATATAGGCTCCTCATCCTGTAACAAGTAAAATTCACAATTAGAGCCCATTTTTTATCATTTAACCATATTATGACATTGGAATATAATCAAGCGGGAGCATAAACAATCACCAAATTACCTAGATCTAGCCTATTATTAACATCCCACACTTAATTCATTGCTCGCCCTAGGGAAATCAGACTATACTCTCTAGAGGTTCATTCACTCAACATTATCCCCTAACGTATTACACCCAGAACAATTTATATATGTTACGCCTAGTAGTGAACAATCCTAGCCTCAAAAGTCGACTCTCAAGTGTCATGCGATATTCATACTTCCTCAAACTACTCTACACTGAAGTCAAGACTTGCTTTTCCTTCATGAATCACATTCCCTCACAATCACATCAAAGAAAGTAAAATCAATCCATACATTTGAATCTCATGCTCACACATATCAAAGAAAATCGCCCACCCTCACAAAAGAAGTCACATGCATGTAATTGGTACCATAAGCTTGCCCTTAATGTAAATCTCTACTAATGTAGGCTCGCTCGATCTAAAATCAATTAGGACTTTTTCATGGCTGTAATGTGGGCTAAGGGACGGGTAGAATATATTTAGGAATAGTTACTAATCCTCCTAAGCACTTTAACACATCATATAATCAGCTTTAAGCGCAAATTCTTCAATCTACTTCACTTTCACAAACAATATCACCCCAAAAATGCTCCATTCTTCTTGAAACACTAAATTAATTCATACCCATTAGCAGGAACAAGACAACAATTTATTTATCCATATTTTTTTCCTTAATATTATTCTTTTTTTTTCAATTTCTGCAAGTGGTGTATTATTTTACAAAACAAGTGCACCTTTTCTTCCTTTTATTGGTTCCACTCAAAAGCCACCCCACACCTAGTTCCTTCTTACTTCTTTTAGCGCTCATCTCACAATTAAAGTGCTTTAAGAGGAAAAGGGATCAAAACAATGTCAATTAAGAATAAAAAGGATATAGGCTTGTAACGTGAGTGCCAAATAAAAGTCTATAGGCTCAAAAGGGTTGACTAGGGATAAATTTTGTGGTAAGCAATTAAGCTCAAAAATATAAAAGAAAGCCTGAAATCTTTTTTCAAACCGAGCATCACCTAAAATTTTGCAACTCACATACCGGGCAAGTTCTAGACACAAGTACAATTCATCGACTACACAAAAATTTCACCACACATGGCATATGACTCATTCCAGATTAACTCATTGAGACACTCCATTATGAGCATTCAAGTCAGTGACAAACATACAATTTAAGGCACTTTAGATTCAACCAATTAAGACTAAGCGTTACACTCTTGTGTCTATTGTGTTCAGGTGTGTCAATGCTATGGGTTCTCTTTTGATTTTTTTAGCTCGTAGCCCATTAACGTAATCTAAAAATAAAAAAGAAAACAAAATAAAGAAAAAAAATTACCTATACCCGGTTCAAGCTAAACCCTTGAAAAAGAACCGCGGCCCAAAGAAAAATCAATGGGGAGTTACTACACTACCTAAAAATAAAATAAAAAATCTTTTTGGTATTCTTTTTTCTAGACTAACTTCCCTCAAGAAAATTATCCAAAGGATCCGTCATCAGGAAGAGTCTTCATATTTTCAATTTTTTTTATCTCGACTTAGTCCCTCAAGAACCTGCCGAAAGAGATCCGTCGTCGGGACAAGCCACTTACCTATTTTAAACAAATGAATTCTTACTCAACACCAAAATAATCAAAGCCAAACAAAACAAAACAAAACAAGCATTCAAATGATACAATTACATACATACAATAATGTATCCCCCACCCCACACTTAAAATGAAGACATGTCCTCATGGCTTAAGAATTGAAGGAATAGTGAGGTAAAGGAACTTCCCTGAAGGCTCACTCCTGGTCAGAGACGGTGTCGGGGTTCACATGGCACGCACGACCCAAGGATCTTAGCCAGCCCAAAAATTTCTTCTCAGATTTCGTCTGCTGGGCAGCCACTGTGTCTACACGAGTACTCAACTCAGTCATGGAAGAGCGTATCCCGGCCACCTCCTGCTCCAAAGCGGTGAAACGTGACACTCTGGCAGTTCCTGAAGATGATGCTTCCCCGGACGGTGTTGCAGCTACTGAACTGGGCTCATGGGCCTGTGTTTCACCCCCCACATTCACCTGATCGGCCTCCCCTTCCTATGAGTTATCAGATCCACTCCTATCCACTCCACCTTCTGTCACTGGCTCCTTGCCCGTGGTGACCTTGTCGGGCCTGAACTTCTGGCCTTTTCGTTCTAGCCCATCCACATGGAGATTTTTGGGCACCTGGGCTTACCTGTAAGGCTGAGTCACTAAAGAAGGGAAAAAGAACCCATACCTTCTGATTTGGCAGCGAACGAACATTTCGTCGTGCATCACTTTGGCTACATCAAGGTTAAGACCCCTGATGAAACACCAAATCAAAGCAGCTCGGGCTCCATTTACCTCCTAGTGTTTTTGGACGAAATAAGACGACTGTTAATCACATACAACCAGCTTTTCACCTCAGAGGTTAATGCTGAGGAGTGAAACTTCTCACCGTATTGCATCCAGTTTACCTCTTTTCCCGGTATGCAAATCGCATTAAAGAATCGCTCCCATTTTGCATATATTATTTTACGACCGTATCATAAAAGTCATCATAATCAGGCACAGGAGGTGGTAGATGGTCTACCGTCTGTATCGCCTCGATAGAGGCATTCACACCTTGCAACGCACTGTGACTACACTATTGTCATGATCTGGCAGATTAGCGTAAAACTCTCGCACAACCATTGCATTGGCCTCCCCTGGATCATTAATGAAAGTTTGCAACCCCCGCCTTACCAACTCTGTGTACATGTAAGGACAGTGTTGCTGGACTGAACCGATGTCAATTCCCCTCTCTGAAATTAGATGTTTAGTTGCCTTCTCCGCAAAGCAGTCCTGAGCATTGGCTGAGACAAATTTGGTACTGTTAAATGGGCTTGCAGGGGCTTCCCCTTATGTTCTAGATGAGCTGGCTTGGCAGCTAGAGGATGGACTTGTGGCGTGGCGTTTGTGAGGTGGTGCCATGATACCTGAAAAATGGGAGTACATTAGCACGATTCAACACAAAAGTGTGACGCACTGCGGTTACTCAGACTTCACACGCATAAGTGGTCACACGGCATAATTACGTTCATTTAGGCCTTTCCACAAACACCTTGTGGGAATTAGGCTTTCACAACCCCTTTTAAGCTTTTGCTAACACAAATCCACCACATAATCTCACCAAACTTGCAAATCAAGTGGAACAACACCCCAAACTTACCACCCACCAACATCACAACATATTTTACTAATTTATCTACACATAATCAAAGAACAAGTACTACAACAAGGGCATTCGAATACAACAAAATTCTAAAAAATAAAAAGAGAAAAAGAAAAGGAAATAAAACTAGGGCTCATACCTGTAGTGGTAGCTGGTGGTGAGTAGAGAAGGGATGTATGGAAGAGTGTGGATGAGGTTAGGGGGAGGAGGGAATCGCTTATGGGGATGAGGGGTTTTGGGTGTTCTTATGTTTTGAGAAAAGGATGATTGAGGTTATACAAAGGGAGTGGGTTTTGGGGTATAATTAAAGAGAGAGTGGGATTGGGGTAAGAGTAATTTAGTCTAAAGAACAAAATAAAAAAAGAAAAAGAAAAAGTAACATAAAATCACTGGAACCAACCAAACCGTCGGTTTTGGGGCGAGACTAGCGCATCTACTAATGCGATCGTGCTAGTCCAGGAAGAATGTGGCATTTTTAGCGAGGCCACTAGCGCGATCGTGCTAGTAGCGTGACCAGTAACACGAGCTGTAGTGTGGTCGCACTAATATTTTAGAGCTTAGGTAGAATGCTACCCAGTTAGCGCGTCCTGTAGCGTGATCACGCTACTGTTTAACATTGTTTTCCACGTTTTTCACCTGTTCTCACCATTGATGATGGCCTTTTTCGCCCGCTCTTTGTGACCTGCATTGGTGAGCACGTTGTAAAACTTACAAATAACACTACAACTATCATTGGGTTGCCTCCCAACTAGCGCCTTAGTTATTGTCGTGGCACGACAGTTACAACAATTCAATGGGTTTCCTCCCATCCAGCGCCTGATTTAACATCGCGGCACGACTCAACAAGTTTTGAAGCATTTGACAAGTCCACAAAGGTCTTGTAACGTACAATGTCACCACCCTAATAATTCTTTATCCTCAAGGCCATTTGCCAAGAAGGTACCACTTGAGATCATATCCCGCAACTCCACAGCTCCATGAGGCTTCACACTTACCACAATGAAAGGGCCTGACCAACGAGACTTAAGCTTTCCAGGAAAAAGCTTCAACCTCGAATTGAATAAAAGAACTTCTTGCCATGGCTCAAACTCTCTATATTGGATGCGCTTGTCATGCCACCTCTTAGTCTTTTCTTTATACGATTTGGCATTTTCATATGCGTTCAATCGAAACTCATCAAGCTCGTTGAGTTGCAGCAACTTGTTCTCTCCAGCTAAATCCATATCCATATTCAGCTTTTTAATTGCCCAATAGGCCTTGTGGTCAAGCTCGACAGGCAAGTGACATGCCTTCCCATAGACTAAGTTATACGGAGAAGTACCTATGGGAGTTGTATGCAGTTCGATATGCCCATAATGCGTCGTCGAGCTTCCTAGACCAGTCCTTTCTATTTCCACTCACTGTTTTCTCCAGAATCTACTTTACCTCTCTGTTTGACACTTCCACTTGACCACTCATTTGGGGATGATAGGCCGTGGAAACCTTGTTCTTGACTCCATATTTTGCAAGGATATTATTCTGCAATTTGTTGCAGAAGTGCGTTCCTCAGTCACTTATCAACACTCGTAGAATTCCATAGTGTGTGAATATGTTCTTCTTTACAAAACTCACCACTACCTTTGCGTCATTAGTAGGAAGAGCAATAACCTCCACCCACTTAGACACGTAATCGACTGCCGCCAAGATGTACCCGTGACCATTAGAGTATGGGAATGGTCCCATAAAGTCGATCCCCCAAACATCAAAAAACTCTACTTCCAGTATATTCTGCAAAGGCATCTCATGCCTCTTGGTGATTGTTCCGGTTCGTTGGCATTTTTCACACATTTTAACAAAGGCATGTGCATGCTTAAACAATTTTGGCTAATAGAAACCTGATTGTAGAACTTTCTGGACGTTTCTATCTCCACCGTGATGTCCTCCGTATGGTGACGCATGACAGTCATGCAATGTTGCATTCATCTCTTCCTCAAGAACTCATTTTCGCACCAACTGGTATGCGCATAGCCGGTATAAGAATGGCTCATACCACATGTAGAGCCTCACATCATGTAGGAACCTTCTTCTATTATCGGGTGTCAATTCTAGTGGTGTCACTCCGCTTGCAATAAAATTCACATAATCTGCATACCACGGGGCTTCACTTGAGGCGATTGCCAATAAATGCTCATCAGGGAATGTTTCTTTGATTGACCCACCTTCAGTTACATGGCTTCGATTTTCTAATCTGGACAAGTGATCAGCTACTTGGTTCTCTGTTCCTTTTCGATCTCGGATTTCTAAGTCAAACTCTTGTAAGAGCTTGTAAGAGGAGGACCCAACGAATCAGCCTCGACTTGGTGTCTTTCTTCTCAAACAAGTATCTGATAGCTAAATGATCTGTGTAAACGATGACTTTGGTCCCCACTAGATAGGATCTAAACTTGTCAAACACCCACACCACTACAAGCAACTCTTTTTCAGTCAATGTGTAGTTTATCTAGGCTGGATTTAGAGTTTTGCTCGCATAGTAGATGGAGTGAAAGATTTTATTTCTCCTTTGCCCCAAAACAGCCCCAATAGCTATGACACTCGCATCGCACATCAACTCAAATGGCTGCTCCCAATCCAGAGCAATGATAATTGGTACAGTCACTGCCTTCCCTTTAACTCCTCAAATGCTTTCAGACGGGCATCATCGAACTTGAAGGAGACATCTTTCTCAAGCAACCTGCATAAAGGAGAGGAAATTTTCGAAAAGTCTTTAATGAAACATCGATAAAAACCTGCATGGCCCAAGAAACTGCATGTAGTAAAAAAGAAAAAGTAACATAAAATAACTGGAAGCAACCAAATCGTCGATTTTGGGGTGAGACTAGCGCGTCTACTAACGCGATCGCGCTAGTCCAGGCAGAATGTGGCAGTTTTATCGAGGCCACTAGCGCGATCGCGCTAGTAGTGCGACCAGTAGCATGAGCTGTAGTGCGGTCGCGCTAATATTTTAGAGCTTAGGTAGAATGCTACCCAGTTAGTGTGTCCTGTAGCATGATCGCGCTACTGTTTAACGTTTTTTCCACGTTTTTCACCTGTTCCCACCATTGATGATGGCCTTTTTCGCTTGCCCTTTGTGACCTGCATTGGTTAGCACGCTGTAAAACTCACAAATAACACTACAACTATCATTGGGTTGCCTCCCAACTAGCGCCTTAGTTATTGTCGTGGCACGACAGTTACAATAATTCAATGGGTTGCCTCCCATCCAGCGCCTGATTTAACGTCGCGGCACGACTCAACAAGTTTTGTAGACTTTGACAAGTCCACCAAGGTCTTGTAACGTACAATGTCACCACCCTAATAATTATTTATCCTCTGGCCATTTTCCAAGAAGGTACCAATTGAGCTCATATCCCGCAACTCCACAGCCCCATGAGGCTTCACACTTACCACAACGAAAGGGCCTGACCAACGAGACTTAAGCTTTCTAGGAAAAAGCTTCAACCTCGAATTGAATAAAAGAACTTCTTGCCCCGGCTCAAACTCTCGATATTGGATGCGCTTGTCATGCCACCTCTTAGTCTTTTCTTTATACGATTTGGCATTTTCATATGCGTTCAATCGAAACTCATCAAGCTCGTTGAGTTGTAGCAACTTGTTCTCTCCAGCTAAATCCATATCCATATTCAGCTTTTTAATTGCCCAATAGGCCTTGTGTTCAAGCTCGACAGGCAAGTGACATGCCTTCCCATAAACAAATTTATACGGAGAAGTACCTATGGGAGTTGTATGCAGTTCGATATGCCCATAATGCGTCGTCGAGCTTCCTAGACCAGTCCTTTCTATTTCCACTTACTGTTTTCTCCAGAATCTGCTTTACCTCTCTGTTTGACACTTCCACTTGACCACTCATTTGGGGATGATAGGCCGTGGAAACCTTGTTATTGACTCCATATTTTGCAAGGATATTATTCTGCAATTTGTTGCAGAAGTGCGTTCCTCCGTCACTTATCAACACTCGTAGAATTCCATAGTGTGTGAATATGTGCTTCTTTACAAAACTCACCACTACCTTTGCGTCATTAGTGGGAAGAGAAATAGACTCCACCCACTTAGACACGTAATCGACTACCGCCAGATGTACCTGTGACCATTAGAGTATGGGAATGGTCCCATGAAGTCGATCCCCCAAACATAAAAAAACTCTACTTCCAGTATATTCTGCAAAGGAATCTCATGCCTCTTGGTGATTGTTCCGGTTCTTTGGCATTTGTCACACATTTTAACAAAGGCATGTGCATCCTTAAACAATTTTGACTAATGGAAACCTGATTGTAGAACTTTTTGGGCGTTTCTATCTCCATCGTGATGTCCTCCGTATGGTGACACGTGATAGCCATGCAATATTGCATTCATCTCTTCCTCAGGAACACATTTTCGCACCAACTGGTATGCGCATAGCCGGTATAAGAATGGCTCATACCACATTTAGACCGTCACATCATGTAGGAACCTTCTTCTATTATCGGGTGTCAATTCCAGTGGTGTCACTCCACTTGCAATAAAATTCACATAATCTGCATACCACGGGGCTTCACTTGAGGCGATTGCCAATAACTGCTCATCAAGGAATGTTTCTTTGATTGACCCACCTTCAGTTACATGGCTTTGATTTTCTAATCTGGACAAGTGATCAGCTACTTGGTTCTCTGTTCCTTTTCGATCTCGAATTTCTAAGTCAAACTCTTGCAAGAGGAGGACCTAACGAATCAGCCTCAGCTTGGTGTCTTTCTTCTCAAACAAGTTTCTGATAGCTAAATTATCTGTGTAAACGATGACTTTGGTTCCCACTAGATAGGATCCAAACTTGTCAAACGCCCACACCACTACAAGCAACTCTTTTTCAGTAAATGTGTAGTTTATCTAGGCTGGATTTAGAGTTTTGCTCGCATAGTAGATGGAGTGAAAGATTTTATTTCTCCTTTGCCCCAAAATAGCCCCAATAGCTATGTCACTCGCATCGCACATCAACTCAAATGGCTGCTCCCAATCCGGAGCAATGATAATTGGTGCAGTCACTAGCCTTCCCTTCAGCTCCTCAAATGCTTTCAGACAGGCATCATCGAACTTGAAGGAGACATCTTTCTCAAGCAACCTGCATAAAGGAGAGGAAATTTTCGAAAAGTCTTTAATGAAACGTCGATAAAAACTTGCATGGCCCAAGAAACCGCGGATGCCTTTGACGGACGTTGGTGGGGGCAATTTTTCAATTACTTCCACATTTGCTTTGTCCACCTACAAACCATTCTTGGACACCTTTTGCCCCAAAACTATACCTTCACGTACCATGAAGTAGCACTTTTCCCAGTTTAGCACCATGTTCGTCTCTTTACAACTAGCAAGTACTTTATCCAGATTCATTAAAAATTTATCAAAAGAGCACCCAAACATAGAAAAATCATCCATGAACACTTCTACAAATCTTTTAACCATATCAGTAAAATAGCCATCATACACCTTTGAAAAGTCACAGGTGCATTACAAAGACCAAAAGGCATTCTCTTGAACGCATACATGCCATACAGACACATAAATATGGTCTTCTCTTGGTCCTCTAGAGCTATATAAATATGATTATACCTGGAGTAACCATCTAAGAAACAATAATATTCCTCGACAGCTAATCTATCAAGTATTTGGTCAATAAAGGGGAGAGGGAAGTGGTCCTTTCGGGTGGCATTATTCAATTTTCTATAATCTATACAAATCCTCCACCCAGTGACAGTTCTTATGGGAATCAAATTATTATTTTCATTAGCAACCACAGTCATCCCCCTTCTTAGGTACACATTGAACGGGGCTTACCCATTTTCTATCTGAGATTGGAAATACAATACCTGTGTCAAGCAACTTAATCACTTCTGTTCTTACCACTTCTTTCATGATTGGATTTAGTCGGCGTTGTTGCTCTACACTAGGCTTATGTCTGTCTTCCATGAGGATTTTATGCATGCAAAAAGCTGGACTAATGCCTTTAATGTCAGAAATTGTCCACCCAAGTGCTCGTTTGTGCTCACGTAGCATTCTCAACAGCTTCTCTTCCTGCAATTTAGACAATTCAGAAGAAACATAACAGGTAAAGTGTCAGAGTCACCCAAATAAGCATATTGAAGATGAGGGGGTAGAGGTTTAAGCTCAAATTTTGGAGCCTCCTTAATTGACGGTTTTGGAGGCGGCCCATCTGGACTATTCAAGGGCTCAAAGGGGTGTATCCCCTGCATGTAAGCATCTAGGATGTGCATCATCTCCTCAACCTCATCATCAATTCCCAAGCTATCGAACGACATAAGTTCTTTCTCTAGAGAATCCTCTAGATATACACTCATGTAAAAAATTTGCTCATCCACCTCAACAACAGATATCATTGAGTACTCCCCATAGTTGCGGGGAAATTGGATTGTTTTGTATACATTAAAGACTGCTTCCTCGTGATCCACCCTCAAAATCATTTTTCCCTCTCTCACTTTAATAATGTCATCACCAGTAGCCAAGAGAGGTAGCCCCAATATGATTGGGACTAGTTCTTCAGCCTCATAATCTAGGATAATGAAGTTTGCCGGGAAGATAAATTTTCCGATTTGCAGCAACACATCTTCAATTACTCCCTCAGGGTGTTGTGTTGACCTATCAGCCAGCTGCAACATCATAGTAGTTGGCCTTGGAGCTCCTAGGCCCAATTGCTTGAACAAGGATAAGGGCATGAGATTTATGCTCGTCCCCAAATCACAAAGAGTACGACCCACATCAATATTACCAATACGCACAAGAATGGTGAAGCTGCCAAGATCATTAAGCTTTTGAGGAAGCTTGTTCTGGACCCTTGAAGTGCACTCCTCAGTAAGTGCAACAATCTTCTCTTGTGAGCAACTATATCTTTTATTTACTTAGCGTACTTTGGAATTTCACGCAGTATATCAACGAGTGGAATATTTAATTGAACCTGGCTCAACATGGAGAGAAATTTGCCGAACATGCGATCATCATTCTTTTTCTGCAATCTCTGGGGAAAGGTGGTGGTAGCCTTGTAGCCTCCATGGGCTCTGGAATTGCATTAGTATTATTTGGTTCGTGCATCGCCTGAGGAATCAACTCCCCCTCGGGTATGGGCTTGTCTTTCCTTTTCTTTGGCACTTCCTCCAGTCCCTCCCGTTTATGAGTGTAACTGTATTCACTTGAGGATTCTTTTCTGTATCATTGTGGAGAGCGCCTGCAGGTTTAGTGTTTTGATTCGTTGCTAACTACTCCATTTGCCTTTCAAGATTTCTGAAATTGGTCCTGAGCTACTGATTGTCAAGCAACAATTTATTAAGCAAATCATTTGTACTCTCTTCCATTTGTTGGGTGGCTTCTAAGGTTGACTGAAATTCCCTTGGGGTCTATAATAATTTTGATTCGGCTAATTTCTACCCCATGAGAAATTGGGATGATTCTTCCAATTTGGATTGTAAGAGTTCTCGTATTGTGCATGCTGATTCGGTGGACCTCTGTTCTGTTGCCCCAAATAGTATATGGATTCAGGATTCGTGGGACACATGTCACTCATATGATTATCACCACATAATTCGTAGCAAATAGACATTTGTTGTACATGTTGCATTGGTTGTGGTTACTGCATTGTCATCCTAGTCATCTAATTAGCCAATTTTGCAATATCGGCTCTCATGGCTGACAAGTCGTGGAGCTGAAGTAATCCAGCTAATTTTTGCTTAATTGCCTTTCGTGAATCACAATCACCATACCAATTATGATCATTAGCAGTGAAGTTATTTAGCAAAAGTTGGATTTCACTATACGTTCTAGCCATGCAACTACCCCTATAAGCTAAATCAAGATTCATCTTTATTGCATCATCTAACCCATCAACGAAAGTGTGACCTAGTACCTCGTCAGTTTGACAATGTTGTGGACAGTCTTTGAGTAGTTTCTTCTATCTTTCCCATGCTTGACGAAGTGTTTCGACATTCCCTTGTTCGAACCCAAGAACCTGACTCCTCAATGACTTTGTCTTCTTAGTGGGGAAAAACTTGATTAAGAATTTCCTTGCCAGATCATCCCAAGTGCGGATTGATTTTGCGGGCTCCTTCTGCAACCATTCCTTAGCTTCCCCGAGAAGTGAAAAGGGTAAAAGTATTACCCTGACATAGTCCTTGGAAACATTCGAATAATTGTAAGTGTTCGTAATTTCCAAGAAATTCTGAATGTGCCTCTGCGGGTCTTCATGAGATAAACCCACATTTTGCCCTGTGGACTGGATCAGCTGCACCATATATTGTTTGAGTTTAAAGTGCCCTGTGATGTCAGGCTTCACAATGGCCTGTGTCATATTAGCAAGACTGAGCCTTGCGGCTTCAATCACCGCACGCTCCTCATTCCTTGCCATCTCTATTGGCTGTGATTGAACTACTATGTCCAACTCTCTTTCAATTCAGGTTCCTGTGTCTACTTCCCTCCTCACTCTGTGAAGTATTCGTTCAATTTCAGGATCAAGGGGAGGTAGATTGTTTGCGCTTCGACTCCTCCGCATTCAAGAGAAAAGCCTGTGTTAACACAAACCAGGTAAACTGAAAATTAAAGCTTGAACAAATAATTACTAAAATTTTAACTCAATCAAGTAGCTAATTTCTAAGTACCCGGCAACGGCGCCAAAAACTTGTTGCGATCAAAACACTCACGCAAGTGCACGTAATCGTCAAGTAATAATGTAGTGAGTAAAGTGTCGTTCCCACGAAGACTTTTGAATAACTATTGACTGATTCAAACTCAATTAACGTATCGATCCAAGAGTTTTTTTTTCACAAAATATAGTCGTCTCTAATTTACTACCTAAAAATATCAATTAATGAAATAACTAGAATAATCAACCAGACAACTAGCAATTTCGAATAACAATTAGTAGGGGAGAATATTCCAGGGTAACGGGCTAGCTAACAATCGTGTTGCATTCTTGGCTTAAAATACCTAATTGATTTATCTAGATTGTTGATTGACAGGGTTGATATTGCTCATAAGAATTTGTTCACTCCTTACTCGCCTATTCAAATTAACTTAATGTCTATATGTCCATGGAATTAAGATTAACAAGAATGCATTTATAATTCCTGTATCTCAACAAAGCAAGACAATTAGGTATATGTATATCCTGATTGCGAATCCATTTCCCGATGCCCAAGTTCAAGAACTTGCTCTATTTAATTCTATATGCAATCTAGAGTTCCCACTTTCGAGTTCAACTATAGATTCGTATATAGTATTTCACTGTTATCTACTCAGCAAAATAATTGAGAACAGAATTAAATAAACAACCCAATATGATAAAATCAACTTCGTTAAATTAAACTCTGAACCACAACATTCATGTTTCACCCATAACCCTAGAACAATAGGTTTTAGCCATTCATAGTAGTGTTCATCTCAATAATATTCAATTTTATTCAAATTGTAAAAACAAAAGGAAGAAAAGAAGAAATTGATGTTGGAATCTCCTCCTTGCCTCTTGCATCCCTTTTTCTTGCAATAAACTATGAAAAGCTTGATAAACAATCCTTGCGCGAGCTTGACTTTATATAGGTTAAGTGAAATTTCCTCCAGACTTTCAATTTTACCCCTGACAATTATTTTCCGGAATTGGGACTAGCACGACCGCGCTACTGGATTCGCTAGTGGTCGCGCTAGTTGACTAAATTATGCCTCCCGCATCTGGACTAGCGCGATCGCGCTACTGGGCGCAATAGTGGTCGCGCTAGTCCATGCCTTTATTTTTTCGATTCTTTGTCTAGTCTTCACGCGCACTCAGCTCCGAGGGGCCTTTCTTACTCCAATGTAGCTCCAATCACAATTTTAATGCCTCATATAGGCTCCTCATCCCGCAACGTGTAAAATTCACTGGAACATAATCAAACGGTAGTATAAACAATCGCCAAATTACCTAGATCTAGACTATTAACAGATACTCTCTTCTCTTTCTTTCCTACGAAATATCAACCCAATTATCATGTTGATTTACATGTGTGCTTCATAATTATTCCACCGAATTAACTTGTTTGTGCACAATAGTAAAATAACTTAGGCATCACTAATGAGATATACTTCAACAATTTTTTTTTATATATAGTATCGAGAGATATGGTGGCATGGATGAGATCCTTCTACCCTTAATTAGATGTATTGGGTTCGAGCCTTGGGAATTGCTAAGTTCTTTATTGGGACCGCTTTCTCTTTAATGAACCTTCCGCGATGCGTCTCTGATTAGTCGAGCTAACGCGTACGTAATACCAAATGATTATAATAAAATAATCTATAAATAAGAATTTGATTGAAATAAAAAAACAAAGGCAGAGCCAGATGATTGGCCCGCCAGAAAATAATAATTAAGGATACCTTTTTACAACACAATTGAAGTCCCACGACCTGATAGTGGTCAGCATGTTTAAAATTTTGGGTTGTCAAAAATGTGTTATTATGTGGAAATATACTACCTGTTAATATATTTTATATATGTACCTACTACGTAAAAAATGTTTAATTTTATTAAGCAGATTTGACTTACTATTTTCCACTTGATTTTAGTGGTGAGCAATTATCACAAATTTATATATAAGCTTACCTTGGTCAGCTCTTTCAAGAAGAAAAACCCTTTTAATGATCATCAACTAACTTATGCTCTTTGCTTCATGATTTTCACTCATTTTTATTGTTTTCCCACAAGACAAATTAGATTGTCTCTCCTGACCTCTTTGCTTAACAATTCCTTCCATTTATTTTTGTGATATTAGCATTATGTTTGTGTTTGGCTTTTAAAAACATGATGCCACATCAAGAAGTACTAGCTGGACTCACAATTTGAGTTAAAGATTGCATCAGAGACAAAACAAAAGTTTTAAGGTATAGTGCTCTTTCTAGATTGGAATTTCTTGTTTTCTGTTTAAGGTAGTCTTGGCTTGAAAGATAAACTGCATTGTAATAGTGCGGGTTGGCCACTTTTCAACCATACTGAAGCGGACCTATTTTAGGAATAGAGGGGTCATCGGACCTCGTTAACTTCGGCAAAAATTTTAGATATTAGTTTTTCTTTGTCTACTTTTGCAGCACTACGTAGGCGGATGTAGCTTATACGTTGTAGCCTTGTAGGTTCAATTGGACCCAATATTTTTGACACGAATCATATATATGTGAAACTTCACTAAAACTTCTAACAAATGTTGAACTCTAAATACATAATTTCAAAAGTACAATTAACTCCTTGCTAAGAAAAATTAAAGATTAGACCTATCGAGTTTAAATCTTGGATCTGCCTATGTACTAACTGCTAGTTTCTTAATTAATCCTAGGGGAAATTTGGAGATTTTGTGACCAAAATGGAAGCAAATGAAGCAGGGAAATCATTTTTCACAACAAAACTATTTGGTCAAGAAACCAAGAGAACATGTGAAAGAATTTGGAGATGCTTGAAGAAAGACAAAGTCACAAGCATTGGTATATATGGAGTTAAAGGAGTTGGAAAAACAACCTTAGCCAAGCTCATCAATCATCTTCTCCAACAAAAAACTCAATCCCAAGTTTTTTGGATAAACATTTCTCAAGAATCCAACATCAGGGAATTGCAAAATGATATTGCTACAGCCATTGAATTGGATCTTTTAGAGGAAGTAGATGAAGAGAAGAGGGCGATCGCGTTACACGAATCGTTCAAAGGGAAAAAGGATTTTGTCCTAATATTGGATGATGTATTAGAAGATATACCTTTAAAGATGTTAGGAAATCCTTTAAAAGTTGAAGGGGGAAGGTTGATAGTAACAAGTTGTTTGCTCGAAACGTGTCGAAAAATGGGATGTCAGAGGAATTTTGGAGTGAAAAAACTGGAAGAAGAGGTATCTTGGAGCTTGTTTATAGAAAAACTTGGAACTGAGAAAGTAGTAATTCCTCGAGAAGTAGAAGGGATGGCTAAGTCTGTGGTAAATAATTGTAGTGGCCTTCCACTTAAGATCATTACAATAGCTAAAAGCCTAAAAGGGTTGGAATTGGATGGTAGTGTTAATCAATGGAAAAAGGCCTTGGAAAATATTTTTCAAGAATCTTTAAAAGGGGAAAACAATGATATTATACAAATGTTTCTATATAGTTTTAATTGTTTGAAAGAACAAAACTTACAACAATGTTTCTTGTATTGTTGTTTGTATCCAGAAGATGAGAAAATTCCAAAGGATCAATTGATAAATAGGTTCATTTTAGAGAGGCTAATCCATAGAAAGGAGACCCGCGAGGCAGAGTTTGAGGAGGGATATGAGATATTGAGCAGATTGGAAAGTGTTTGTTTGTTGGATAGTGCCATAGACAACAAAGGTAATCAATGTGTGAAAATGCACAATTTGATTAGAGACATGGCAATGAGGATCACAAATGAAAATCCCATGTTTATGGTAAAAGCTGGAGTTCAACTCAATAACGCACCAAAGGAAGATGAATGGCTGGAAAATTTGGACAAGGTATTGTTAAAATTATATAGACTTCAACTTATATTTAGAGAGATAAATTGTATGTTATTTGTTGTTATTAAAATGTTTTAGCGGGGAGGTCACGGGTTTGAACCGTGGAAAAAGCCTCTTGCAGAAATGTAGGGTAAGGCTACATACAATACTCTTGTGGTCTAGCCCTTCCCTGGATCCTGGGCATAGTAAAAGCTTCGTGCACCAAGCTACCCTTTTTTTTGCCTTAATTAAAAGTAATTTGTGAAGGTTAAAGTTTAATCGGCCTAAGACTCATCATAAAGTATGTGCTTTTATGTGAATAACGAAACATTGCACAATTATAAATACGGTTATGGTCTCCAAATCAGACGTATGATTATGAATTCATTTGCCTTGGTTTGAAAGATCAATAACTGCATGACTGAATAATTTTATTAATACTCATGGATTCAAGTACGCTTCTGTATTTAGTTTATATTCTTAATGTTATATAATAGATCCTAAGGAAAGTTATATTCGTCATCTAATATTTAGTTCCTAACAGGTATCTCTGATGAGGAACAAGATAGCTGGAATAACAGCAGGAATATCAGCTAAGTGTCCTAAGCTAACAACCTTAATGTTGCAGCAGAACTATCACTTATGGAAAATTCCAGATTCTTTTTTTGAGCACATGAAGGCGTTACGTGTTCTTGATTTAAGTCACACTTGCATTGAGAAGTTGCCTGATTCGGTATCTGACTTGGAAAATCTCACTGCTCTCTTTCTTGCATATTGCTGGAATCTAAGGTCAATGCCAACTTTGGAAAAATTCGAGGCATTACAAGAATTGGATTTGAGTGGCACGGGGATTCAAACTCTGCCTGAAGCCCTTGAGACTTTGTTCAACCTCAAATGCCTGAATTTGCATGCAATGCGTTGGCTCGAGAAAATACCAATAGGGATATTGCCCCAACTCTCCACTCTCCAAGGCTTAGTGTTATCGCATCATATAGACGTAGAGGGGGAGGAACTCGAGGAGCTAAAACAGTTGGAAGAATTTCAAGGTAGGTTCTCTAATGTTCAATACTTCAACCAATTCATTAAAGCTCAAGAAAATGAGGGATGCCTTAGGTTTTATAGAATTTTAGTAGGTCAATATGATGGTTTAGGACCCATGACACAAATCCCATTCAATCATAACAGATTTTTCGATAAATTAGTTAAGTGTTATGGACTTGGAAAAAAAGATGAAGTGTTATTGCTTCCACGGGACATCGAGCACTTGAAAATTGAGAGCTGCAATAACTTCAATGGCTGTCTTTCAGATTGTTTGCCGTGTCTTTATGATTCTAAAGATTTAAAGTACTTCAAAGTTCGTTGGTGCAACAAACTAGAGTACCTTATGAGGGTAGAAGAGGGACAAGAATCCGTCTTATTTCACTCTCTCGAGCATCTTGATCTCCTCGAATTGCATAGTTTCATTAGCATTTTTGATGAGTGGGAGACAAGTTTAAGAGATTCAGTTTCACTAGCTGGTATTTTTTCTTGCCTTAGAATGATACGAATCGAGAGATGTCACAGTATCAAGAAGCTATTTCCAATTGGTTTATGCTCAAACATGCAAAATCTTGAGAGAATATATGTACTCTCTTGTAGTCAAATAGAGGAAATAATTGCAGATGAAAATGATGGAATCGTCGTCCTTCCTAAATTGACAAGAATATACTTGTGGTCTTTGCCTGAATTGAAAAGCATATGCAATGGAAAAATGGTTTGCAATTCAATCAAGAAAGTGTCAATAAAGGAATGTGGCAAGTTAAGGCAATTGCCTTTCTTTACTTCCCCTGAAGAGGGAGATGAGAAATTTACCATTCCTTCAACTCTAAAAGAAATTGCTATACATTCAAGTGATAAAGAATGGTGGGAATCATTGGAATGGGATAATCCAAACACCAGAAATGAGCTTCAGCACTTTGTTATAATTAACTATTGGTAAGAATTGTGTTCTTGATTGAAGCTAAGGTATTCAGGCAACTCAATAAAAGGGTAGCTCGTGTGCACTAAATTATGCTGAAGTCTGGCTTTAGCTAATGAAGTTAGTAGATTGATATTGTGTAACTTTCCTTATTCACGTTGGATTCTAATTAGCCACTTAGAAGAAGTGGAAAAGGGAAACTAAAAGAAGGCATTTAAACTAATATTGTGATTTCGATATTTTCCATGTACTCCAAATGTACCCAGGCTTCTTCTATAGGTTAACTATATTTTCTTTAGCCCGTGTTACGTACTAATAAAAAAGAAATATATTTTCTTTTGCTCATTTATTAGTTTTTCGAATAATCGACAGGATTCACTTATAGTTTTAGATTATTTCAGTAGATTTTTATTACCTTATTTTTACTACATTCTAATGCTTGTAATGAGTAATTTGATTTTCATGTGTGCTTGATAAATATTCTACATAATGAATTGATGATTGTAACTTGTTTGGGCACAATAGTAAAATATCTTAGGCATCAATAATGGGATATACTTCAGCAATTTTTTTATATATATAGTATCGAGAGATGTGGTGGGATGAATGAGACCCCTCTATCCTTAATTAGATGTATTCGATTCGAGCCTAGGTTCTTCATAGGAACCGCTTTCTCTTTAATGAACCCTCGGCAATGCGTATCCAAATTAGTCGAGCCAATGTATACGTAACACCAAATGATTATTATAAAATATTCTATAAATACGAATTTGGTTGGAAGAAAAAATAGAAAGGCAGACCCATAGGATTGGCCTGCCAGAGAATACATGCTCAATGTTTATTTTTCGAAACAAAGAAAATAAAATAATTAAGGACATCATTTCACAACACAATCGAAGTCCCAAGAACTGGTAAGTGGTCAGCATGTTTAGAATTTTGGGTTGTCTAGAATGTGTTTTGTGGACATAGATTACCTACTGTTTATATATATACCTACTGCGTAAACGATGTATAATTTTGTTAAGCGGATTTGACTTACTATTTTCCACTTGATTTTAGTGGTAAGAAATTATCACAAATTTATATAAGCCTACCTTGGTCAGTGTTGCTCTCAAACCCACACGCAAGTATATGTAGTCAACAAGTAATATAGGATTTTAAGTCCAAATATAATATCCACTGGGACTTGTGATTAACTATCAACTAAATTAAACCAAACAATTAGGCTATTCAAGCAAATTCTAAAGTATGAATATTTAACTAAAATTAATCTAGAGAAACAAATTAAGAGATTAAAGAAAACAAGTTGTATGGAGACGAATTCAATGTGAGTGAATATTCTAGAGCTATGTGTTAGCTAACAATCCCGTTGAGTTTTTCACTTAAATCGACTAATTAATTTATCTAGTTTATTGGTTGGCAGGGTTAATATTGCTCGTAGCCTTCTCTTGAAGTACAACTCGCTTATTCAAGCTAATCTAACGCCTATATGTTATGGAATTAGAATTAACAAGAACGCATTTATAATTCCCGTATAATAACCAAGCAAGGCGATTAGGTATATTCTTATCCTAACCGACGAGTTAAGATCTTGCTCTACTCAATCTTATATGCAATCTCAAACCTCTCCCGAGTTCAATCCTAGATTCGTAGATAGTATTCAATTAGTGATCAAGCAATAAAATAATTAAATGCAAGATTGAATACCAATATGATAAAATAATAAGAAAAATTCAAGCTTCAAACTACAACGCTCATGTAGCACCCAAAACTCTAGAACTAAAAAACTATGAAATTAAAGGAAGAGAAGAGAAGAAAAACTAGTTAGAAGCCTCCTCCAAGAGTGGTGTGTGTTTTCCCACGTGAATTCTCCGTCAAAGTATGTTCGATATCTCCCAAGTGGCGTCCTCCCCCTCAAAAATATGCTTAGTCTTGCTTTTATACGTGTTGGATAGGTCTAGGGCTGAAATGACCTTGTCCCGAGCAAAATTGGAGAAAATTCCTATCATTGGCGCCCTCGCTAGTGCCAAGCGCCCTCCACGGCGCTCCAATATTTTAGCTTATGTTTCTGGCACCACAGGTAGGGCTGGGCGCCTGTGGCGCTGAAATATGTCCATTCCCTGTTTTTGTCCGTTTTGACTCTAATTTTGCACATTTTACCCTCGATTGCTCCCGGATCATTCCTAAACATAAAAACACATCAAATTAACATAAATCAACACATTTCACATCCTAAATCCATGAAACAAAAGTAAGATATGAGGATATATACATACAAATATATAAACTTTAAGCAAACATCAACACCCCACACTTATACTCTTGCTCGTCCTCGAGCAATGGAACTATAAAATAAACCCCAACCACGTACACGTCTCAATTATGCAGGGGAACTTTAAATTTTAACCACACACTATACCCTTTCCTATGATCAATACCGGCACATGAGCATGAACATATAAAATTTCACATTCTTCCCGTTTAAGCATGCCCAAGTCTAATATTTCAATACAATCAATTCCAACAACCTATTTGTCACCACCCAACCTCAAAAGCCGAGTTGTGACCACTAAGCACCCTTAATTCATGAAAACTCACCCAACAAGAAAGTTTACAACATCACCAATCATTCATGAGATCATGTGCCCTCACCAACGAACAAAAGAGTGAATATAGATTAGTCCACACATTCGAATATGCGTCTGAATATACATTGAGGACATCACGCAATTGAACAAAATTAGCTCACTCTCACAAAGAATTCATATGCATCTCGTGGTCGTACCATAAGCTTGCCCGTAGTGTATGTCTCTACTAATTTAAGTTAGCCAAATCTAGGATCAATTAGGACTTTAAGGTTGTAATGTAGGCTAAGAGATGTGTATGATACAATTAGAAATAGTGACTAACCCTCCTCGGCACTTTAATACACTACATTCACAATTCAAGTACATATTCTTCTCAACCAATTAACTTGCCACAAACCATATGCACATAGCCCTTACTTTCATTAAGCACTTTTATACTCCAACTAGCACAAATTATTAAGAATTTGAGGTGTGTGTTTTTCTACATTATTTGAACTATCATTTTTTTCTCTTTTCTTGCAATTTTTCTTTTCCTTTCTCTCTTTCTTTTTTTGTTTTCTTCATACATTCCATACATTAAAGTTCATCCGCCACTGACTTTTAATTTCAACTTTAGTGCACCAATGGGCCCTTCCATGGTTCCACTCAAAAGCTACTCCCTAATCTCTAACCTTACTTCTTTTAGCGACTAAGTGCCTTAGGAGGTAAAGATTCAATCAATATCATATTAAGAACAAAATAGGGGTATGGCTTGTAATGTGGGTACCAAAAGAAAGATTTATAGGCTCAAAGGGGCTTGCAACAGAAAATTTTATTTTTATGTAACAAGCACATC
Organism: Nicotiana glauca; assembly: GCA_026770625.1. NCBI lineage: Eukaryota > Viridiplantae > Streptophyta > Magnoliopsida > Solanales > Solanaceae > Nicotiana > Nicotiana glauca. The sequence goes on from MU743312.1 coordinate 514,286, forward strand.
CATGACCAAGCGAGAAGTGCCTACATCATCTCTTAAATTAGCACAACATATAATTTTACTTCAATTAACACACCAGACAAGTTCTAGACTACACAGGATAGCAGCAAGAAGGTTGAAAAATAAGATTGAAAAATTGTCTCTAAAATTTTATTAATCATAGGTCTTTAAATAGCCAAATAAATAAAGTAGAAGACTCCTCCTACAACAAAATTACTAAACTCTTACTATAATTAAAATTCTGAATCTTCTAGCAGACTCTTCCTAAAACTAAACAACTAATTATTATAGAAAACAATAGTAGTAACAGATGCAAAATCCAACATATCTCCCCTCCTATAAATGGTCTATAGGCCTGTCTTTTGGTGATAGCAATGGGGCTTAATTTGTTAATGCATGGATCTGAATCTCTGTGTGTCATTTAAATGCAGGGGAAGCAAAGATGGTGATGTCTGTGTTATTGAAGTGAAAAATATGGAGATCACCTTTTTGCACAAGAGAGTGCACTTGGGTACTAATATTACTTCTTTGGAGTTTTGTCCAAGATATTCTAGATATAAGTTCTATAAACGAGTCTCTGTTATGAAGCTTATGCTTTTCTTTTAGAAGCCATGTTTCTCCACAAGATATAGGAAGAAATTGCAGTAGATGTAGTTTGTGACTAAAAGGTGAAAAGGGAGGTTACTGTGATAGTCTTGTATTAGTACTCGCGTGATGCGCGGACAAATCATTTCAAATTGCGATGTAAGTTGTTTGAATCATGTACAAATAACCTTAAAATATAAATTTCTCAGATAAAAATTATATAACATGAGAATTTAATTATGAAGCAGGATATGAATTCTCGTAGTAGACAACCAATCTTTTTAATATATATTTGTAGCAACCTAACCCCTTTATTTTAATACTTGCATTTCGTTTCGCTGTCAATATTAGAATACTAAACATGTCATATTGTGATCTGTCTTGTTCGAGCACATTAGATCATATTACTTTAACAAAATTCTTATTATAACTTTATTTTTATCTGGAAGTCAAATATATCTTATTTCATTACATCATTTTTACGTAATTTTTTCCTTTTCTTATAGTTATTGTATTACTTAATATTATTATACTATTATATAACTTTTTATTAGCTTATAATTAAATTAATGCCTTTCTTATTATCCTTTTAATATTATTTAATAAAAATAAATATTTTATTCTTGAAATTTGGTATAATTTTATGCTTTTATCCTCTTATTCATAATATTTTAATTATTTAAATTTATCAGTAATATTTTAAATATAATTTAATCATTTTATTTTCTCTATTTTTATATTAATTTAAACTATAAGTATCCTCACACTACCTCTATTTTTTAATACATTCTCTTCTCCACTATAAATTTTAATTAGTTTTTATATTGATGTTTTACTTATAACCAAAATAATATCATATTTTGTTTTAAATTATAACTCATAATTAGTCTAAAGTATTAATACATAAGTTATTTGATTATCATGTTCCAAATATATTGAATTCTCTGTATAATTACTTTTATATTAGATGCAGCTAAATTTTCTTTCGCTTTAGCTATAAGATAAAATTTAATTTTTAATTTTCATTAGTAAGATTACCAATATTAGAAATTTATTTTGTATTTTTAAAATTTTTATTTAATCAAAGAAAAATATTCTTAATTATTTGAACACATTATTTCGAAATATTGTAGTAATATTTTTACTGTCATTTTAGTTCTTTACGTAATATTTGCAAAACCAAAAAAAAATCTCTTCTTAAATTCAAATAATTCTTATCCTTCTATTTTCTAAACTGGACTACATTTTCAAAAAATTATGCTATGGTTTTGTGATGACTCGGCCCGTTGTCACGTGAGTTACCACCCCGTTTTCCCCATATTATGTTGTTCTATGCTTCAATATCAGTATTTGAATGAATCAGATAGAATTGAATTGGTTTTAGTTGAAAATGAGGCACTTAGCCTCTTAGAAGTGAGCTTATTTTGGAAAAGTCAACTGAAAGTTGACTATGTGGTTAGAGGGCTCGGATGTGAATTCCGGTGGTTTGGTTAGCTTTGAGGGATAATTTATAACTTAGGAGTGTGATCGGAATTGATTTTGGAGGCTCGGTGTAGAATTAGGCTTGAATTGGCGAAGTTGAATTTTGGCGAATTCCGGTTGATAGGTGAGATTTTGATCTGAGGGTCGGAATGGAATTCTGAGAGTTGCAGTAGCTTCGTTAGGTAATTTTGGATGTGCTCGCAAATTTTCAGGTCATTCGGACATTGTTTGGTCGGGTTTTTGATTGAATGTGCAATTCGGAAGTTTCTAAGAAACTTAGGCTTTGATTTGATGAAAATTGAGGATTTTGAGGTTAACGATAGTGTTTTGATAATTCGAACAAGTTTGAATAAGGTTGTTGGATGTGTTGGTATTTTTGGTTGAGGTTCTGGGGGCCTCGGGGTGATTTCGAATGATTAAACGGGAATTTTTGAAGCATGTTGCAGGTCTGGTTTTTTTATGGCTTCTGGTATTTCCGCATCTTCGGAAAAGGAGCCGCAGAAGCGGTTTCACAGATGCGGCTGTTGTGTCGCAGAAGCGGTCCTCAATGGGCCTGGTCAATTCCGCAAAAGTGGAAGTTTGGACGCGTAGGCGGTTCCGCAAAAGCGGAAAAAAAACGGCAGAAGCGGTAGCCGGGAAACCGCAGAAGCGGATGTCTGATCGCATAAGCGATGCCTGGGGTATTTAGTGAGAACCGCATAAGCGTCAATCGGCCGTAGAAGCGGTCCCGCATAAGCGATAGCGGGACCGCATAAGCGAAAATCGCTGAAGGATTTTAATGAATCAGTGTTCGCGAATTTCAGAAATAAGAAAATATTTTGACTTCGGGAAGAGGCGATTTTGGGCGATGTGGAGAGGATTCGAAGGGGATTTCATCAGGTATGAATTTATAGACTCGAATAATATTATTATTGTGTAAAAATATGAATTAATCACTGAAAATCCAAGGATTTAAGGGGTAAAAATGGTGGTTAGGGCTTGAAACCTAAGAAAGTGTAAACTTAGAATTTGAGGGGCCAAATGGACTCCTATTTTGATAAATTTGATATGTATAGACTCGTGGTGAGACGAGGAATCTAGTGATGTAAATTTTGAAATTTTTCGAGAAATGGGCCTAGGGTCGGGTTTTGCCAACTTCGTGTTTTTGAGTATTTTTCGAGTTCTTTCAATTGGGTTATGTTCCATTAGCCTATTGTAATGTATTCGTTGTGGTTTTGACAAGATTCGACGCGCGAGGAGGCGGATTGGAGAGGAAAAGGCTTAGCGGACTAGTCTTGTGGACGGCTTGAGGTGAGTAATAGATGTAGATGATGACCTGAGGGTTTGAAACCCCGGTATGTCACACTGTGACGCTGTATTGAGGCGAGACACGTACTCTACGGTGAGTGTTGCGTCGTTTGTGGACGGGACTATGGCTTAGTCCGTTCGAGTGATACCTATACTGTGTTATTGACTAGAAATTTGGTTGGTAAACATCCTACTTGGATTGTTATGAACATATTTGGGCTGCGTGCCAATTATTTGGATCCCTTAGGGATTATTATCACTGTTGCCATGAAATTGAGCATGTTTCCATGATATCAGTCCTGAGTAAAGTACTGTCTAGAAATGATTAGCAATCTTCTAAGGTTTTAATCACTTAAACTATAATACCTCTTAAATGGAACTGAAAATGGTAAACTTGATTGTGCCCGTGTGGCTTGCATGCATATATAACTGGACTGATTGTGG